>JAQQSW010020970.1:0-10750 GCA_028646575.1 Pseudocheirus occidentalis | reverse complement strand
ATAGTAGGACACTCATATTCATTGACTTCTGTTGGATTAGCAGCAGCACTGCCATGTAGGGGATGGATGGGGAGGGAGGAAGGCAGTATGAGAATCTCATCACTTTCAGTTTAGCTAAACCAGATGACAAAAGACAGCATCATATACTCTCCACCACCAGCCTAACCCACAGAAAGTCAAGCAAAATGCTAAGTTTTTTTTTTTTTTTGCTTTTTGGAGGGCAGTTGGGGTAAAATGCTAAGTTTTTTACTAGCCTTTTCTTCTTCCTCAGGCTCATGCCCCTGACTTGATCTTTGACTCATTGACATCACCCTTATTAACCCCAAACTTCCCAGGCATGGAATATTTACCCTACACCTTCCTTATCAAACTCAAAATTAATTATAATGTTCCTACAATGCATCCCATCCTCACTCTTCCCCTTCCATGCTTCTGCTTCCTTCAACAGAAAGCGATGACATGAACATAAGTTGGAGGAAAACTATCCATTCTCATAATCATTTTTTTGATAGAACTGGTGAGTTCATTAGTAAAGAGAGTTCAAGGTGAAAAAACTTCTTTCACCAAAGCGGATGATAGTTGTTCTGTAACTTAACCACTCTGTGACCCCAAACAACTCTGAGATTAAGTCTCATTATGTATGATGTAAGACTTGAACCCATCTTCCTGTTCCTAAGACTAGCTCTCTATCCACCATGCCCTATTGCCCTTCAAGATTGTCTAGAGAGGATGAGTGCTTATTGAAAGAGTTAAAGAAGTGTTTGAAGTAGACAAGAAAAGATTGGTGGGATCAAGGGTATGTCAACACATGAGAACACAGCAATACAGGAAATAGAAAGCACATCAAATTGAGACTGCTCTATTATCATTGTTCTAGAGGTGGAAAGAGTCAGCTCAGACCCACCATGCAAGTACAGGCCTTCTTCTATTCCCCCAGTGTTACTAAGTAATCTTTAAATTGGGCTCCATTTCCCAAAGAGTAATCTATATGGAGCCGAACATTCATAAATTTCAGGAATTTCTTGCCATCCACCTTATTCTTCAGTGTGGTCTTGGGAACCTAGGCTTCCCTGGTATCAGAATATCTGACAATACAAAGGAAAGCCTCCATTGACAAGAAAAGTTAGGGACCACTGAAAATACACATTGAAAATAACCTGCAGAAGTCAGAATGCCTGAAAGAAGGAAAAAAACTAATGCAGAGTTTTTGAGCAGTTCTAGAGATCTCAAAACAAGAGGATCAGAGCCATGGTATTGATAATGCCACATCAGAGAATAAAAGAGCAAGAATGGATTTTTAAGACAGCAGATGATGGCAGAGGATTCATGTTTCTGGTCTCAGCCAAGGAGGTCTCAGATTTCACAGTGTTAGTTGAGAGAAAAACATAGAATATAAATCTGGTATACTAATGACTCTGCAAGTCCAACTTACATACACTACTGTATTTGACAGATTTTAAAACTTAGGGCCATACAATGTCTATTCTTCATCCTTTGGGCATTCATCCATCAACACTTAAAAACACAGTTAGTCACACCTCAACTCCTGAAGATATCTTCAGGATATTTATTCAAGGTACACCCCTAAGATAATTTCTAATTGTCTTCTATCAGTTAAAGATAGAAACTATGCATCCAGTTTAAGAACTCCCAGTGTGGTAGCATATGCCTCACTTATTCCCCAATAGGCCATAAAAGAAAGATCTTGAGGGAGCATAACAAGCCTCAATCAACTCCTTGATGCCAAGGAAAACAGGAAGACTGACTGACTTCTCACCCTCATGACCAAAAGTCACAGGACCAGTTTCTTTCTGCTTGAGAGCAGACTTGCTCAAGCATTGGAATCATAGATTTAGGAGCTGGAAGTAATCTTAAGGGCAAACTTTTTTTAAACATCCTCATGTAGAGGAAGAAACAGAAGGTCAGAGAGGTGAGTGACTGAGTCAAACTTACACATGGGAAAGAGCCATTAAGTGTAGCTGGGCCAGACTTCTGTCTCAGGGCATTTGCCACTTGGCACCTGCGTTTGAGAGAGAATACTTTATAACACATTGTTGTCTGTGAGTTTTAGGCAAGGAAAATATAGCTAAGTTCATAGGGGCCTCTGGGATTTTTCCTATTTTCTGGAAAACTCCATGAAAGCAGAATTTCTTTCGTGTCAGCTTTAGTCAGAGTCTCCAACTAAGCACTAACACTGATAGATAGTGGGTATGAAGCAAATGCTTACCACCCTATGACTGTAAGGTAATAAAGGAGCCTAAATTCTTTGCTTCATTTTACCTAAGATCAGGTTCTTAACCTGTGGGTGGCGGCCCCTTTGGGAGTCAAACGACCCTTTCACAGGGATCACCAAAGACCATTGGAAAACACATATTCATGTTTTATTTACTGATTAATGGACAAAAGGCCATGAATTTATCCTCAAGTATTTTCTTGAAAATCAGTGCTCACAAAATCATGAACAGTTGGAAGGACACAAATCACTGAAATTTCAAATATATCTTACACAACACTGTTTGTACAAAAATACAGATTAAATAGGAACACAAAGCAATCATGATGATTTCTTTTCAGTCTGTTTTATGTGATGTTTTTATATGTAAAATATTTTTCCATTCCCTGTAATTTGTGAAAAGATTAACACCAGATTGAATCACACTCTATGGACCAAAGTCCCTAAAAAGCTCATTCAGTATTTTGTCTTTTACAAAGAACCATTTCCTAATTTGAGATTTTCTAAAGGCTGACTAAAAATAAAATAAAACAGGGTTACAAGTCCATAAATTTCTTAGCTTGGATCAAAGGAATCAGGAGAGGACGAATTAACTGAGCCTGCTCGGATGAGCTATTTCTAGTCCAAGGCCTTAGAGATGTGGTTCTCAACCTTCCTAATGCTGAGACCCTTTAATAGCCTTTAATGTGGGTGTATCTGCATGTGGGTGGACTCGCCTGGAGATAGATAGAGGAGCAGTGTCTTGGTTTCTAAGACCATGGGAAATATGTATTTTCCCATGGTCTTAGGTGACTTCTGTGAAAGGGTCTTTCAATCCCCAAGGTGGTCATGATCCACAGGTTGAGAACCTGCCTTAGAGGCACAAACAGAAGGTAACCCTGGGAAACCTTGTCTGTCCTACTGTATTCAGTCTTTCAGCCTCTAAGGAGCTAATAATCCTCAAGTATTCTCTTTATCCTCCTCCTCATAGTCAGCAGTAGCAGCAACAGTAGCCGTGCAAAAGCATCAGCTTCATCAGGCAACTCCAAATTTCCCAGGATCCCCTGCCCAAGGTCCAGAAATTCTGCTCACAGAAAACAGGACTTGACTTGTCTCCCACCATTTAGAAGTTCTCACCCATTGCACTGGTTCTGGGACCCAAATGATAAGAGAGGAAGAAGCCCTGTGGCAAGCATGGAGTCATATTCATACTATGTCTTCCTTCCTAGTCTAGAGACTTATCCTAGAGATAAGAGAGAAATGAAAATAGAGCCTTCAATGAAATTAATGGTAGTGAAAGAGAGTATTTCTTTCTGAAGTTTGTAGTAGAACATTCTACCCAGATTCTCACTGTGTGGGGAAAAAACAAGCACTCAAGAGTTAATTGCCCTTAAATAACCATTGCCATCCCGCCTGAGCAACCACACCAGCACACGAGTTGGGCTGTTGGGACAGGTTCCTGATCAGCTTTTCTAAGGAAAGATACTTCAGAGGGGTTAGTAATCTTACTTTAATTGAACAGTGCAAAACAAGCAGGGAAACAAAGGAAACTAGCACAGAGCCTGAGGAGTGACCCAGTAGGGTCTATTGATTCCATGGCTCTATCATTAGCCCTCATCACCTTCCAAGGTCTTCTTGCAGCATTCTGGTTTTTTCTTCCTCTTCTGTATCAGCTTTCCTCTTGAATTTGGGCAGCAGCTGCTGAAGAAGGTCTTTCCCAGCATCCCGGTCTTTCACAGCTCTGCTTCCATTGGCAAAATGGAAGGTGGTTTGTCTCCTGCATATTATTTATTTATATGTTCATTCTTTCATTAATTCATGACTGAATTGAAAAAAAGGGATTTTATTGTGAAAAAAACAAAGCTAAATAATATTAAGCCAATCCTTGTACTGAAGGTAGGAAATGCTCTGACAGAATTAAACTCCTCTGCACTCAGGTCCAATGCATCAGAACTCATCCCTCCTCTCTGAGCCATGTTTTCTAATATGAATTAGTGAGATTCAAAACTGCCCTGGCATCCTAAGCTGTCACAGTATCCCCTCCATTTGTTTCATGAAGGCTTCATACACATCATCCTTGGTTTGTGCCGTAACTGGAACAGAAGGGCCAGGTTTAGGGACTGCTTTGGCCAGGGGTAAAATAGAATCTTCTGACTTTCTTTGGGGAGCAGCAGTAGCTCCTTTGTGTTCACGTTGAACCCTCAGGGCAGTGGGCACAAATTTGGTCACTCCTGCCTTGGGATTAGTGATCTGTGGCTTGGCACTGATGTTTGCTGTGGCTTTCTTCTCACTAGTGGCTGCTCTGCTGTCATCCCCTTTGGGTCTCTGGATCAAATTAGGTGGGGCACTTGCAACTCCTGGATTCAGCAAGAGAGCTGGTAGAAGGAGCCCAGGTGGAGCACGTCCAAGTGGAGACACCAAAGGTGAGTGCATCATACCAGGATGAGGTGGAGGGATGCCTGTGGTTGCTGGGGGAGGTAGTCTCGGTGTTGTTTCTCTTGGAGGAGGACCAGGAGGTGGACCAGGAAGTAAAAGCCAGGGTAAAGGCCCTTTAATCCCTGGCATTCCAGGTGGTCTGAAGAATGGAGGAGCTCCTGGAGGTGGTCCAGATGGAAGGCCAGAGGGGGGCCTAGGTGGTTGTAATGGTGGAATGGGTGGTGATTCCAGAGAGGGTGGTCCTGGCATGGGAGGTGCCTGTATTTGAGCAAAAGGAGGTGTTTGCTGTTGTTGGGAAGCAGGAGATGATGATGCCCCATTAAGAAGAGATTCTTCTCTGTCCTGCTGCTGGATTGTATCCTCCTCCTCAGCATCCTCTGAAAATTGCTCCACTTCTGGCCCCTTTTCAGGAATTTCTTGACCTGCCATTCTAAGCATCCTAACTTGAAGAGGTGTTAATTCCTTCCTGTTTTTCTTTTCCTTAGGTGCTTCCCCAGGAACATCAGCATATCTTACCCTGAGACCTGACTTTCTACCCTCCTTGTACTTTCTCTCTTCTTCATCACCATGCATGAACTCCTTTCCTTCAGAGGAAGCATCTGACCTGTCCTTGCTCCTGCCACCACTGCCATCATCATGCTTATCTTGGTCCATGACTTCAGGATAACCTCCATCTTTGCTGGTGCTGGAGGCATCATCATCATGACCTATGTGAGCAAGTTCATGGACTAGATAAAACATCCTCCTCTTGCAGAAGAGGGGCAAGTTCTAGTGGAAAGCCTACTTTCTGGCCATACATCTGCAGAAGTTGGGAAGGAGGTGGCCCAGGTGGTGGGCCAGGAGGTTTTCTTCCAGGAGGCAAAGGAGGAAACACCAAGGCCAGGGACAGGAAGTCTAGAAATCACCCTTGGGGGACATCCATAGGCAGAGGGATTTTTTGAGAGTCAAGGGTGGCTGTGCATCAGGCAATGGGATGTCTGAGAGGAGCAACATGTTGGAAGGAGGAGGAGCCATATCTGGCAATGGGATGCTTTCCACTTCAACATGCTGAACTCTCTTTACAGCATCAAAGTACTGGCTGAGCTGGGCCCTCCTCTGTTCACGTTCCACCTGGAGCTGTTGGAGTTCTTTGTAGATATTGGGGCTTTCCTTTTTGTAGAGGAGGAGAAGGCTCTCAAAAGTTTCACAGAGTTTTTTCCTCTTATCTTCTAGCACCTTGTCACTTAGCTGTGGCTCCTGGACTGGGTTGAACTGCACCTCATCCAATGTCTCCAAGTCCTGGATGATGTGTTTGGGATCCTTCATCTTTAGTGCTGCAGCTCGGACCATCATGAATTGTTTTTTATTCTTTTTTAATTCCTTCTTCCGGGCTTCTTTTCTAGCCTGGTCTGTGGGATTTAGGAACTTCCCCGTCTTGGTGGAGGATGTAGATCTAGCATAGGCTGTGGTGCCCCAAAATGCCCAGCCAATAGAATATAGAGGCAGGAAATAGGAATTGGGAGATAAATAAGAATGAGTAAAAAAATACAGTAAAAATATAAAATAATTGTCTTAAAGGTGGTGACTTCACCTCTTAGGTTACCCTTTACCTGTTTGAAATTGGGACAAATAAAAATGTTTTCCCAGCAAATCACTGGTGGGGAAGAGCCCTGTGGAGATATGCTAGGCTCATGAATCTGACTGTGTTCCATTCTTTCTGGCCCCTTTTATTTACCCCAGATCCAGATCTGTGAACTGGGAGGGGAGGGCAGACTTGTGTGAACCTGGTTGTGATTCACACCTCAGGATGACCTTTGACATTTGATGGGCATGAGGAAGCAGTGACTCAGAAGCCTGGTAATATCTGGGCTTCCCTGACTCCAGGCATCTAGATATGGGCTGAGTATCCAGATTCTTGGTCACCTTCTTCCATCTTCTCTTCCTTTGATTGTGCCCAAATGCTAACCTCAGGAGCCTCTTTCAAAGTGGCTTGTATTGCTTCCCTGCTCATTAGACAAGCCTGGGGCAGGGAAGATCCTAGGGGAGGAGGAAGGAGGGTGAGGGAGGGATGGACAGGTGTGAACCTGGCTAAGAGTCACACCTCAGCAGGCCATTTGAGTTTGTTGATGGGTGTGAGGAAGCACTCCTCAGAATTGATTGCCATCCCAGGAACACCAACTCTTCCAAGGGATGGAAACTGTGAGCCCACCACCATGATTCATCTTTGGTCCTAGAGATAGCCAAACGACCATGCCTTTTATTAATAAAATACTTTAATAATATAATAAAATGATCAATAACCCCAAAACCATGTCTCTTGAACTTTTTACATATCACACCTTAAGATGCTGTTTGGTTAGTTCAGTTCCTCAGTGAGATGGGACTTGATGTTAATTTTGAAGGTTTCTTGGTTGTCTTTATGATGTGTGAATATCCTTCCTCCTCAGAATTAGTCCATCAAGTAGTCTGATCTGTACTTGATTTAATGTAATTATGTCTTACATGAGAATTGTGTGAATAATTTTATTTGCATTGTTTGAACCTAGCACTGTGTGGCTGGGAAAGTGAACCTATGTTATGTGCCCTATTCTAAGGGATGATTGAATTGTTTCCACAGAGATCATACAAACATAATCAATAAAACATAAGGAGTCATGCTTAAGATGGAAATTATCTTGTAGCATAAGAAGGGGACAGGGGAAATTGAGAGATAAAATGGAGAAATATCTCCAAAATATCTCCAAAAATTCAGAGTAATGGTCAGCAGAATGGGAAATGTAACAGATGAGTTGTGTCTCACACAGAAGAGAATGGGCAGAGCAGGTTCTGACTGTTTAATCCTGCTTTGAGGTTAGAAGTAAGTTAAGTAGGGTGAAAGTTAAGTCTTGCTTGGAATACTCATGCAATAAGCTCATGAATATTAGCTTGTCCTCTGGGAGGACTGAAGTTTCACTTTACTAGTAAAACATGCATGTAGTTGGAGAGTGGACATATCAAGGGGAACTATGTAGTAGGCGTCCTGGAAAGTGGTGCCCCCTGGCCAATGGGAAGCTGGGGAGGGACTGTGCAGGTGGCCTAAGTATGTAAGGCTGGCCTTTGCTTCTACAGGGTGTGTCTATTTGGAGACACCCACTACTCAAGTGGAGTAAGAAACTTTTAACTTCACCCCTCCTGAGACTGAAGGAGTGATTGCTCACATAACCCAAAGCCTTGATTCAAGTGTGTAGCCACCCTTTTCTTTCAAGAAAACTGTGCCTGGCAATGACACCTGAGACACATTTATCCAACAGGTTCCCCCTGTGGGACCATTGGGAGAGAAATAAGAATAAGTAAAAAAAAAATACAATAAAAATAAAAAATTTATATTATATATATTTTATATATATTTTTATTTATATACATAAAAATAGATATAATAATAAAATATATATAAATATAAAATTTATATATAAAAAAGAACCTCCTGTGTTCTTTCAGGCCCCTTCCCTTTGGCCAAAAAGGGGAAATGTCAATATATTTTATAGATGATCTTATTTCCCAGAGCTAAGACCCAGCAGGCAGGCTGTGCCTGGAGCATGGCATAACAACAATCCTTTGTGCTCTGGATGTTCTCATCCTCTGGCAGAGTCCATTGCTTTGACCAGCCAGCACCAGGTGGTCATTGAGGGATTTAGCTGCCCCTATTTGCCAGGGACCTGAGAGCCATTCATCAAGTTGCTTGACAAGCTTGCTTCACAATCTCTATTCCTTGTAACAGATAAGTTAACCAAATTGTAGACTATGCTCAGCTGTGAGACAATCAACTTGGAGACTGTTCCCATGGCACCCAGGATCACCTACACTGTTCATGCATGAGGCTGCTGGAGAAACGCTCCTCAACACCAAACATGCTCATTTCATAGTCCAACCCACTTAAAGGGCACTGCCTATGCCTCAACATGTGAAACTCTCCTACTCAGGAGGACTTCCTTGCTTGCAATGTTTTCCTCACTCTGAAATAAATTCTGCTGCTACTTTGTGTCCTGACACATCTGCTTCTGACCTTCTCTCTTTGGCTCTGACCATTCCTAGGTTAGAACCTGTTCCAGTCTGAACAATGTTCTAGATTCTGTTGACAGGTATTAATGATGGCTTATCAGCCTTGGATCAAAATTTCAGAGGATTAGGATATAACAAGAAACAAAGACAATTTTAGGTGTCCTTACAATTATATATTCACCAATGAGGTTGGCATGTCAGATTCAGTTCAACAAAAATTTTATTGAGTAATTCATGTGGAGATTTCTTGGCTGGAAGAGATATAGAGTTAGATAAGACATAACTGGTGCCCTCATGAAGCTTGTCAACATGCAAGGCAGATAATGTAAGAATTCTGTCTAAGGACTATCTTCCTCAATAAAGCCTTCATTTGAAGATTAATCTCTGCTGCTCTGTAGAATCCCTGAAGTGCCCTCAAGTTTTCCCTAGGGAGAGAGTCATCAACTTTGTTGTATTCCCAATACCATGAGAAATAGAAAATTAGCTTGAACATGTTTTCCAGGGTCTTAGAGATTCTATAGACTTTTCAAGTCACCTAAATATGTGAGACCTTTGCATGGATAATATACCTCATTTTTTTTCAGAGATCTTATGTGAAGATCAAAGGTTCTTTATTATTTTATGGGAAATTTGGCTTCTCCTGACTTCTTTGGAAAGACTGGTATGGATGGAACATGATGGTGGCATGAGCTTTCCAATGGTCACAATGATATTTGTGTTGAAAGGATAAAGTTTCAACTGGAATTATCAACCACCTGGTTTTGAGTAGCAATGTGAATCACTTTTTCCATATTTTTTTCCAGCAGATTTGACTTTCCCTGGATGTCTTGAGCATAGCCTTCTAGCATGTTCCTGTCCTTTGCCCCAGTGCTGTATAATTTTGGAAATTTAGAAACAGTCTTGGTATCTTTTCAACAAGGAACCAGCTGGTGTATGCAGGGTAAGGAAATGGTTGTAGCTTTTGATCACATATCTGAATGTGAAATACCAGGCCTCCTAGAACCAGGGGACCAGTATGTGTAACCCTGAATGGTAGGAGGGAAAGGGAGGATTTTCCACTGCTGTTCCTTCTTGGAAGGTATTGCTACATATGGATAGTCCTCAGGGAAAAACAATGTGCAGAATAGACTATTGCAGTTAACTAGTCTTTAGTTTATAGATGTAACATTAAACATAACACTGCTGACTCCATTTTGCATTTGTCCAGGATTTTGTGAAGTTAGGTCTCAGAAATCACCTGAGTTTGGAGAAGTTACGAGATTCTTGCCCCTCTCCACTGTCACCCAGCTCAAGAAATCTTGCAAAACAACTCTCCTTGAAATCTGCCCTAATATTCTAGAACCAAAGGGTAAAATTGAAATGGAAAGAATTCACCAACTTCTTCTTTAAAAAGATCCTAAAAAGAAAGCTCCTATGAAAATTATAGCCAAATTCAAGAGTTCCCAAGTTTCCAAGAAAATAGTACAAGCTGTCAGGAAGGAACAATTTGAGTATGGTTGAAACACAATCAGACTTACACAAGATCTATCAGTTTCTACATTAAGGGATCAAGGGTTTGGAATATGATATTCCAGAGCTCAAAGGAACTCAGATTAAAATCAAGGATCACCTACTCAGCAAAACTGAATATAATAGGGGGGGACGGAGCCAAGATGGCGGCACAGAAGCAGCAAAGCAACGCAGCTCCCACACAAACACGCTATAAAACAGGACTCTAAACAGATTTTCAAGCTCCAAAACTCTCCAAAACACAGAAAGCACATCTGTTGCTATAGGCAGCGCAGCAGGTGGGGATCTTCCCAGCAGTCTAGGACCCACAGCCGAAACCCCGGAGGGTCAAGTGTTGGGCATCGGGCGGGGAGCTGTGTCTATAGGAGAGCAGATCAGCTGCACTGGAGGCACAGTTACCACATTTATCAGGCCAGAAGAAAAAAAGGCTAAGAGAAAGGTCAGTGGATTTTGCTAACTCGGGAGGAGAAGAGCAGGTCTGGCCAAACTGCTCCCAGGGCAAGGAAGCAGTGGGAGGCGGCTGTAGCAGCAGGAACGAAGCAGCAGCGGCCTCCGCTGGGCTGCTTCAGAGCCCTC
>JAQQSW010020969.1:0-10750 GCA_028646575.1 Pseudocheirus occidentalis | reverse complement strand
GCAATTTTCTTTGAGGATTTCTTGAAGGATGCTTTCCAAGTTCTTTTTTTGGTGATGTGATTCAGGTAGACCAATAATTTTCAGATTGTCTCTCCTGGATCTATTTTCCAGGTCAGTGTTTTATTCAAGGAGATATTTCACATTGCTTTCTATGTTTTCATTTCTTTGTAACTCTTTAATAATATCTTGCTTTCTCATAAAGTCATTAGCTTCTACTTGCTCCACTCTAATTCTGAAGGAATTATTTTCTTCAGAATGCTTTTGAGATTTTTTTCCATCTGGGAAATTTGACTTTTTAAGGCCTTCTTCTCCTGATTGGCTTTCTGCACCTCTTTTTGCCGTTTGAGTTAATCTATTCTTTAAAGTGTTGTTTTCTTCAGTCAGGTTATTTACTCTCTTTTCATGATTTTCTTGCATCATTCTCATTTATCTTCCCAATTTTTCCTCCACTTCTCTTATTTGGTTTTCAAAGTCCTTTTTCAGTTGATGTATAGCTTCTAGGCATTCTTCAATTGTCTTGGAAGCATTTGGTGTAAAAGTTCTGAGTTCTAGTCTGTCTTCCTCCCCTTCCATTCTTTGATCCTTTTTGTCCACAAAAAACATGATTCTAGAGTTTTATTGCTGTTCTTATTTTGCTTCTTTTTCCTCATGTTGGCCAGTCAATTAATTGGTTGGTTTTTTTAACTCTCTGAAACTCTGCTTCCAGGGGGGAAAGCTCCGTTCCTAATCGCTGGGGTTTTCCCAGCTCCCGGAGCTATTAGGGGGGTGTTGCAAGTCCCCCCCCAGCTTTGGCTTGCTGAAAGCGCACCCCAGGACCACCACCCAAGACCACAATCCAGATCCAGGCCGCTCAGTGCAAGAGCACTTGGCCCTGATCAATCGATTCAGTCCCCCTACAGATTCCGAAGGCCAGGGGCTTTGAAGCAGCCTGGTGTGGGCTGTGCCGTTGCAGTTCCAGCAGTTCCCTTCACCCACTGCTTCCTTGCCCCAGGGCAGATTGGCTGAATTGCTTTTCTTCCCCCAAATTAATTTTCAAAGTTTCACTTTCACTAACTGTCACTGACCCTGCTTTGGGGTATTTGAAGTTCCCCTCAGGCAGGTGCTTTAGATCTTCTCTGAAGGAGAGTCATGCATTGGTTTGGGAGGCTCAGCTCCTCCTGGCTGCCCTGGGGCCTGGCCTCGCCCCAGCTGCGGTTTTGCACTGGGCCAGTTTCTGCTTTGGTGTGAGCTGCCCCTCTCCCATCCCATTCCTCATGCCTTGGCAGATGTGGAGGTCCTGGAGGCTGTAGATCCTCTCCTCTGAAGACTGCCTGTGGTGCGGCAGGTTCGGCTCAGCTCAGCCCGGATCCTTCCCACCGCCCCGGGCCTGGCCGTGGTCTCAGCTTCAGGCTGGACCAGCCTCCACTCCTGGCCGCCCTACTGAGCCCCTGCTGCCGAGCTGCCTTCAGAGAGAGATGTGTTTTCTGTATTTTTGTGAGTCTGAGAGTCCTAGACTTCCCTAGACTTTGTCTGGGCTCATATTTTATGGGTGTTTAGGGTAGTGTTGTGGGAGCTGTGGGACGTTGCTGCTTCTATGCCGCCATCTTGTCACCGCCCCCCTTTCAGTGGTTATTTCAAGGAGATATTTCATATTACTTTCTATTTTTTCATTTCTTTGTAACTGTTTAATAGTATCTTTGTTTCTCATAAAGTCATTAGCTTCTACTTCCTCCACTCTAATTCTGAAGGAATGATTCTCTTTAGAATGTTTTTGAAATTCTTTTTCCATCTGGCAAATTCAACTTTTTAAGGCATTCTTTTCCTCATTGGCTTTTTGGGCCTCCTTTGCCATCTGAGTTAATTTGTTCTTTAAAGGGTGCTTTTCTTCAGTCAGGTTGTTGACTCTCTTTTCATGATTTTTTCACATCATTCTCATTTATCTTCCCAATTTTTCCTCCACTTTTCTTATTTGGTTTTCCAAGTTCTTTTTAAGTTGATCTATAACTTATAGGCAATCTTCATATTTC
This sequence comes from Pseudocheirus occidentalis, assembly GCA_028646575.1. Classification (NCBI taxonomy): domain Eukaryota; kingdom Metazoa; phylum Chordata; class Mammalia; order Diprotodontia; family Pseudocheiridae; genus Pseudocheirus; species Pseudocheirus occidentalis. Next base: position 8,744 of record JAQQSW010020969.1, on the reverse strand, counting down.
TTGGAAGCATTTCATGTGGGAGTTCTGACTGTGTTGTCTTCCTCCTGATCCATGCTTTGATCCTTTTTGTCCCCAAAAAAGGATTCTAGAGTTTTATTGCTGTTATTATTTTGCTTCCTTTTCCTCATGTTGTCCAGTCAATTAATTCCTTGAATTTTTAGCTCTGTGAAACTCTGTTTCCCAGGGGTGTGGGGGGGAAGCTCTATCTGAAATTGCTGGAGTTTTCGCAGCTGCCAGAGCTATTAGGGAGTAGCTGCATCCCCCATCAGCTTTGGCTTGCTGAAAGCACACCCCAGGACCACCACCCAAGACCACAATCTGGATCCAGGCTGCTCAATGCAAGAGCCCTTAGCCCTGCTCAATTGTCTCAGCCCCCCTGCAGTCAGCAGGCCAAGAGCTCTGAAGCAGCCCAGTGGAGGCACTTGCTGCTTGCAGTCAATCTTGCCACTTCCCACTGCTTCCTTGCCCTGGGAGCAGTTCGGCCAGATGCTTTTACTCCCCAAAATTTAGCTTGAATTCCACTGACCTTTTTCTAAGCCTTATTTTTCCTAGCTTGATAAATGTGGAGACTGCCCCAGGTGCTGCAGATCCACTCTCCTGTAGACTCAAGCTGCGGCTCCTCCTAGCCACCCTGGGACCCGACCACGGTTTCAAGCTGGGCTGACCTTGGCTCCCAGCCTGCCGTGATGAGCCCCACCTACCAAGCTGCCTTTATTAAGAGATCTGTTTTCTGTATTTTTGTGAGTTTGGGAGCCCTAAAATTTGTGTAGAGTCGTATTTTATAGGTATTTAAGGTGGCTGTGTGGGAGTTGCAAAACTTTGCTGCTTCTAAGCTTCCATCTTATCTCCACCCCAGGAATGATACTTTAAAAGGTGAAATTCTGAGGTGGGAGAGGATTACAATGAGAAGAGACATGGAGAGACAGAGTGGGATTAAACATCTCATATAGAAGAGGCAGGAGATAACTGTTACAATGGAGGGCAAAGGGGCAGCCAGGTGGCACAGTGAATAGAGCACCGGCCCTGGAGTCAGGAGTACCTGAGTTCAAATCCGGCCTCAGACAATTAACACAAAAAACTAGCTGTGTGATCTTGGGCAAGTCACTTAACCCCAACTGCCCTCCAAAAAGAAAAAAAACCAAAAAAACAACGGAGGGCAAGAAGAGGAAGGCAAAAGGGAAAAGGTCAACTTTACTCTCATTGAATTTGGCTTAGGGAAGGAATAACATAAACTCTAAACTGAGTATGCTGCCATACAGGAGAGTAGGAGGGAATGGGGATAAGAGGTGGGATAACAGAGGGGAGGAGAGAGGGAATGGGAGGGTGGCTGGAAGCACACACTTCTGTAAGGGGACAGGGATAGGGTAGAGAATAGAACAAGGCAAGGCAGGATAGGAAGGAGGGACATATAGTCCGTCTCTCACAATATGTCCACTGTGGAGTTTTTCTGCATAATTACACATGTTCAGCCTGTATTGAATTGCTTGTCCTTCAAGTGGGTGTGGGTGACAAGGTAGGAAGGGAAAGAATCTAGAATTTAAATTCTACAATCAAATGTTAAAAAAATATGACACACATATATACGTGCATTTATTATTATTATTATTATTATTATTATTAACTACATGCAACTGGGAATTAAGATATACAGGCACTGGGGTAGGGTGATCCATCTTGCCCTACCAGAAAGTTAGAGGGGTGATAGAGGAAGACAGAGGGGAGAGCAGATTAGGGGAGAGACTTTACAATGGGATCACTGTTTTGGGGTTGTGGATAGGGGAAAGACAGGGAGAAAATTTGTAACTCAAAATATCATGGAAATAAGTGATGTAAACAAGAAAATAAATTAATTATTTTTTTTAAAGAAGGATTTTGAAAACCAAAGAGAAGTGGAGGAAAAATTGGGAAGAGAATCAGAATGATGTAAGAAAATTATGAAAAGAGAGTCCACAACCTAACTGAAAAAAACAACACCTTAAAAAGTAGATTAACTCAAATGGTAAAAAGAGGCCCCAAAAAGCCAATGAGGAGAAGAGTGCCTAAAAAAGTCGAATTTGCCAAATGCCTTAAAAAGCTGAATTTGCCAGATGGAGAAACAATCTCAAAAGCTCACTGAAGAGAATAATTGCTTCAGAATTTGACTGGAGAAAATGTAAGCAAATGTCATCATGAGAAATCAAGATACTATTAAACAGATCCAAAAAAATGAAAAAATAGACGGCAATGTGAAGTATCTCCTTAAGAAAACCACTGACCTGGAAAATAGATCCAGGAGAGACAATTTAAAAATGATTGGACTACCTGAAAGCCATGATCAAATAAAGAACTTAAAAAGCATTCTTCAAGAAATTCTCAAGGAAAATTGCCCTGATATTTTAGAACCAGAGGGCAAAATAGAACTGGAAAGAATTCACCAATCATCTCTTGAAAAAGATCCCCAAAAGAAAACTCCTAGGAATATTATAGCCAGTTTCCAGGGTTCCCAGATCAAGGAGAAAATAGAACAAGCTGTCAAGAAGAAACAATTTGAATACTGTGGAAACATAATCAGGAAAACACAGGATCTAGCAGCTTCTACTTTAAGGGACTGAAGTGCCTGGAATATGATATTCCAGAGATCAAGGGAGCTAGGACTAAAACCAAGAATCATCTATCCAGCAAAATTGAGTATATTGTTCCAGGCAAAAATATGGTCATTCAATGAGGCAGAGGGCTTCCAAGCATTCTTAATGAAAAAAACAGAACTGAATAGAAAATTTGACATTCTAATACAAGAAGCATGAGAAGGTAAACATGGAAAAGAATTCATAAGAAATTCTATAAGGTTCCAAGGAACTTTATAGCCAAATTCAAAGTTGAACTATTCATATATTAACATGGAAAAACAATAATTGTAATTTATAAAATTTTTCTCAGTATGAGGATAGATGAAGGGAATATAAATGTATTTATAATGTATATATACACATGTGTCTACACAGGAGGGTATATAAGCATATGAATACATATGTGAGTGTATGTATATATGTGTACATAGACAGAGGGTGCAGGATCAATTGAATAGGAAGGGATGATATTTTAAAAGGTGAAATTGAGAGGTGGAAGAGGAATAGAAGGAAAAGAGACAATGAGAGACAGAATAAGGTTGATCCTTTCATATAAGAGGCAAGGGATAACTATTACAATGGAGGAGAAGAACATGAAGGCAAAAGAGAATGGGTCAACCTTACTCTCATTGAATTTGGCTTAGGGAAGGAATGACATACACTCTAAATTGGGTATTTTGGCCTACTGGAGAGTAGTGGGAAAGGGTATGAGATGGGAGATGATGGAGGGGAGGGCAGGTTGGGGGAGAGGGTTGTTAGAAGCACACCCTTCTGTAAAGGAAGAGGGATAAAGTAGAGAACAGAACAAGTGGGGGCGGGATAGGAAGGAGGGAAATATAGTCAGTCTTTCACAATCTGTCCCTTGTGAAGATGTTCTGTGTAACTACACATGTATGGCCTGTATTGAATTTGTTGTCTTTCCAGTCGGGGTGGGAGATGAGGGAGGAAGGGAAAGAATCCAGAATTTAAAGTTCTAAAATCAAATGTTAAAATACATATTCATATATGTTTGTGTGTGTATATACATAAATATATGCATAATTATCAGTATTATTATTTACATGCAATTGGGAAATAAGATATACAGGCACTGAGGTAGGGAGATCCATCTTGCTCTACCGGAAAGTCAGAGTGGTGATGAGAGAGGATATAGGAGAGAGCAGATTGGGGAGGGGGTATACAGTGAGATCTCTGTCTTGGGGTGGTGAGTAGGGGAAAGACAGGGAGAAAATTTGTAACTCAAAATCTCATGGAAATGAATGATGTAAACTAAAAATAAACAAAAGTTAAAAAAAAGAAAAAGAAAAAAAACTATTATAAAGCATAAAAAAGAAAAACTGCCCTTATATCCTGGAACCAAAACAGGCATTGAAAGAATTCACTGATCACAACAGGAAAGTCATCCCAAAATAAAAACTCCAAGGAACTTTATAGCCAAATTATAGAGCCATCAGGTCAAAGAATAAATACTAAAAGTGTCCAGAAAGAAACAATTCAAAATAACAAGGAGCCATAATCAGCATTATGCAGGACTTAGCAGCTGCAACATTAAAGGATTGGAAGTCATGAAACACGATATTCCAGAAAGCAAAGGAGCTAGGACTACAACCAAGAACCACCTACCTGGTAAAATTAAGTATAACACTTCACAGGGAAAAAATGATCATTTAATGAAATAGAAAGATTTCAAGCTTTCATAAAGAGAAGACCAGAACTGAACAAAAAATTTGATATCCAACATCAAGACCCAAGAGAAGTCTAAAAAGGAAAAAAGGAAAAAGAAAACATAAGAGATTCAATTAAGCTGAACTATTTACATCCCTACATGGAAATGTGATACTTGTCATTCTTAAAAATTGTACCACTAATAATATAGCTATAAGACAGACAGAGGGTATGGGGATAATGTGAATCTGAGGGAGTGACAAAAAATTAAGGGATGAGAAAGAAGAGTGCACTGAGTACAGAAGGGAGAGGCAGAATAGAGTAAATTATTTCACATGAAGAGGCATAGATGGGGGCAGAGTTGAGAGATAATAGCCTTTGACCCTTACACTCATCAGTATTTTTTTAAACTTTTTTTTTTGCTTTTTTTTGGAGGGGGGAGGGCAGGGCAATTGGGGTTAAGTGACTTTCCCAAGGTCACATAGCCAGTAAGTGTTAAGTGTCTGAGGCCAGATCTCAGTCCTCCTGACTCCAGGGGCAGTGCTCTATTCACTGGGCCACCTAGCCACCCCCATTCATCAGTATTGACTCAAAGAAGGATTAATATACACCATCAGCTGAATATAGAAATCAACCTTACCCAACAGGGAAGTAAGAGGGGTGGAGATTAAGTAAAAAGGTTGTGGGTGTGGGACAGAGGACTGACAAAAGAGAGGGCACATAGGGAGGTAGTAGACAAAAGTAAAACACTGTCAAGGAAGGAAAGGGTAAAAAGAGAGAGAGCACAAAAAGGAGGAAAAATAGGATAAAAGGAGATATACAGTTAGTAATCATAACTATGAATATGAATGGGATGAATGCTCCCATAAAATGGAAATGAATAGCAGATTGATCAAAAACCAGAATCCTACAATGTGTCATTTACAAGAAACACACTTGAAGCAGAGAGACACACATAGAGTAAAGGTAAGGGGCTAGAGCAGAATTTATTCAGCTGAAGTAAAAAAAAAAGCAGGGATACTGATCCTGATCTCAGAAAAAGCAAAAGCAAAATTATTAAAAGAGATAATAATGAAGGAAACTACATTTTACTAAAAGGTACCAAAGACAACAAAGTAATATCAATACTAAACATAAACATCAAGTGGTTGTAGTAGCAAGCACCCTAGCTTCCCTAGGATGGCTGCTAGCACAAGTTCTTAGATCTGCTTTTCTAAAGGAAAGCAAATCAAAATGGGTTACCAATCCTACTTTAATCAAACATATCATTTACATAGTTCAGGGGGGAAAGTCAGCACACTGAACTTCAGAGAATACAAACAGAAGTTATAAGCAGACAAAAAATACAGACAGAGAAAAAGATCAGCAGACAAGGCTTCCAGTCATCTGATCATTATATCCATACCTAGTTAGTTACCAGAGAGAAGAGCACCAACATCTGGGTTTTCAAAGCCAGGGGGCTTGATGGTTGTTCAGTCTCATCTGGCCAAATCATACAACTCTTCCCAAAGTGAGCCCCAAACCAAAACCTCACATCAGGATATATATAGCCTTCTGCTGGGTCAGAGAATATCACAACTCTTTTGACCCACTATCCAATCACAAAGTAACAAGGTGTGGCCATTCTTGAAAAAAATCCTCCTGACACAGGCTCCACGTGGCCACATTTAACCTCTTATGGGGCAGAGTATATTTCCAAATGAGGAAAAGTTCCCAGATTCACTTAAGCCTATCAAGTTGCCAAGGGTCTGTGAAGATCTTCAGATTCTCATTACAAGGGTATAACATCCAAATTCTTAAAGGAGAAGTTAAGTGAATTACAGGTGTATGACCAAACAAGGGATAGAAAGCATTACCAAATGTAAAATAAATAATTTTGATTATATTAAATGTAAAAATTCTGACACAAACAAAACCAATGCAGTCAAGATTGGAAGGAGAGCAAAAAGCCAGGAAACAATCTTTACAGCAAGTATCACTGATAAAAGGCCTCATTTCTCAAACATATAGAGAGCTGATTCAAATTTATAAAAGTACAAGTCATTCCCCAGTTGATAAATAGCCAGAGGATATGAACAGGCAGTTTTCAGATGAAGAAATCAAAGTAAGCTATAAGCATGTGAAGAAGCGCTCTAAATTAATTTTGATTAGAGAAATGCAAATTAAAATAACTCTGAGGTACCACCTAATAACTATCAGATTGGCAAAATAAAGGAAAGGTATAAATGTTGGAGAGGATGCAGGAAAATTGGGACACTGATGCACTGTTGGTGGAGTTGTGAACTGATCCAATCATTCTGGAGAGAAATTTGGAACAATGCCCAAATGGCAAAAAGTATGTGAATACTCTTTGATCCAATAATACCACTACTAGGTCTACATCCCAAAGAGATCATTAAAAAAGGGAAAGGACTTACATGTACAAAAATATTTATAGCAGCCCTTTTAGTGATGATAAAAAATTGGGAACTGAGGGGATGCCCATCAATTGAGGAATGATAAAACAAGCTGTGGTAGCAGAAAATAATGGAATACTATTGCACAATAAGAAAAGTTTTTAGAAAAACTTGCAAAGACTTGTATGTACCGAAAACATTCTGAGAAGTTTTCAAATTTTCACTCCTCACAGGACTCACAAAGGAAAATGCTTATCCTCATCCAGATAAAGTACTGATGGACTCTGAATGGACTTGAGGCATACTTTTTTTAACTTATTTTGTTCTTTTTCATGTTTTTCCCTTTGATCTGTTTCTTCTTTCACAACTGTGACTAATATGGGAATATGTTTTACATGATAGCACACGTATGACCTATATCAAATTGCCTATCAGTTTAAAAAGAGGGGAGAGAAGGTAGAAAAATTTGGAATTCAAAATCTTATTTAAAATGAATGCTAAAAATTGTATTGACAAGTAATTAGGCAAAAAATAAAATACTATTAAAATAAAAAATAAAATACATCAAAAACATATTTTTAAAAAGTTTAGAGGAAATATATATGTAGGCAGTGGCTATCTTCCATATTTTAAACCCATTTACCAAAATAAGTAGAATATCAAGAAAAGTAAGGCTAACTGTAATCTATCAAAAAGCATAGATCAGAACATACAGAAGAAAAAGAAAGCATAGAAGGATACGCCAAGAGAGCAACTTTTTCACTTCCTTATTAAACTTTATATATGAATATTTCTTTTTTAACTCTATATAAGTTCACAGTTTTTATGATATTTTCTTTTTCATTCTTTTTATCTTGAAATGTCCATGTTTTTTTGAGATTATCAAGTTCACTATAAAATATTTTTTAATAATTATAGGATAATATACAGAGCTGGAGGTGATAAGAGAGGTCATCTAATCCAACCCCATTTTATGAATGAGAAAACTGAGACTAGATTATTCTGAGAAAATGTTTGTCATCAGTCTTCACAATACTTCTAAAGGAGTCCAACACATAAAAAGTTTAAAATTTCTGGATTAAAGAGGATAGGCACTAAATTAAGCACCTCCTCATTATTTACATTTTTGCAAAACTCACAAGTATTATAAAAGTCCCATTAGTTCAAAGAGAAGTAGAAGCTTGCTGTCACTCAGACAACAGAATAAATGATGTGCAGGACAGGATAGTATGACTGAATGACAAATAAAAAGCCTCCCATCGATTGGGAATGACAGATGCACACGATGCAATTAATTGCAGGGAGATGGTGGGTGAGTCAAACAACAAGTTTGATAAACAAGAGATGTATAACATAACATGAAGACCAGGAATAGCTGGTGGAAGGAATCAATGGTCTAGTTTGGAAAGAAATAACACCTAAAGAAGAAGAAAGAAATCTTAATCAGCATCAAGAAGTCAGAGGATAGACGGATACAACAAGAAAATGAAGGAATATTGAACAGCTGGTGCTCAGTAAAATGCGGGAAGCTTTTCCCACAAAGGCAAAAGTTGGGCCCTGTCTAGAGGAAGCAGATATTTATGCTACAAGAAAAGATGACTTGGACCTATGGGTACAATTAGGAAAGAAGTCATCCTTTAAAGGTTAAAAGGTCAAGCAAATAATAGTGGTTGGTAAATTCATGCAAAAGGCCGTGAAACTATTTGTTGATTTGACAAGAACAATGGAGGAGCTCGTCTTGACAGAGGAGCTAAGTGGTACAGATGGTAGAGCACTGGGCCTGGAATCAGGAAATCTGAGTTCAAACCTAGCCTCAGAGACTTACTTTGTGACCCTGGTCAAGTCACTAAACCTATTTGCCTCAGTTTCCTCAACTGCAATAATAACAATAATAGCTCCTACCTCTCAGAGCTGTTGTGAGGATGTATACAAATACTTATTTTCTTTTTCTCTTTCCTTCACTTTCTTCAGTTAAATGTCCCAGTGTAATGTTAATGAAATCAGAAGATCTTCCATGCCCCTTTCTATTGGCACCTACTAAAGGCACTTAGCACCTCAAAGGCTTAGCTCCTTACTT
>JAQQSW010020968.1:0-10751 GCA_028646575.1 Pseudocheirus occidentalis | reverse complement strand
GGGAGAGGGAGAGGGAGAGAGGGAGAGGGAGAGGGAGAGGGAGAGAGAGAGGGAAAGGGAGAGGGAGAGAGAGAGATAAGAGAAAGAGCTATGAAGAGAGAGACAGAGAGAGATAGAGACAGATACACGCATCCACACACACACACACACACACACAGATTAGATGTCTAATTTCACTGGATTAGGGAACTCTCTGCTGAGGAAATTTCTTCTATCAATGCAAATCAGCACCTTCTCTGTGATTTATAGTACTTGAGAATTGCATTGAAAGATTATGTTACTTTCCCAGGATCACTTGCAAGTATATATCACAGAAGGAATTTGAACCCAGGCCATTATAATTCTAAGGACAGCTCTCTCTCAACTGTCATTTTGCGTATAGTATGTGCTAAATAAATGTTGCATATAGTATGTGCTAGTCGTTGATCAGCCCTATAATAAACAGGTACCTAGAACTGCTTCTAGTGCTTTGAGAATATCAAAAGTACAAGAAACAGAGTTTTCCCCTTTAATTAACTTGTAATAGCTAAGAACCAGCTAAAATCAGGGAATCATCATGTTTAATTTCTCTTCGGCCATTTTAGAGATCTCAAAATGTAGTTGCCCAGTGGTGGAAGTAAAGGAGTAAGAAGGCAATTTTTAAAAATCTGGGTTCCCAGTGGCAAACTGCACAATAAAGAACAGAGGGAGAGCTTGGATCCCATGGACAACTGTGTTTCTAGTCCACTTTGTACCCAGTGATTAATATCCAATATTTGAACTCAAGGAGATCATAAATCTAGCATCAGATTTTTCAGACAAACCATCATTTCAACAGCTCCCTCCAGAACATGGTTTCCTTGATTTATTTCATGCTTATCTCCTCAGATTTGAAAGGCTAAGAATTCCTTCACAACTGTTACATAGTATATGGTACTTAGATGCCTTCTATCTTCTAATTTGATTTGGTATGAGATTTTATTTTCAGAATACAACTTTGAGCACAACATCTTTTCCCTAGAGGATTTGATTCTTTGGACACTGATAATTTCCCCTCAACAAGTGCACCAGTTAGACCTCCCTAAGTGTCAGGGACCTGACACTGTTACCATTAAAACACTACCACACTTAGGTACCTCTTGTAGGAGAGAAGGAAAGAGGTAAAAAGGAAAGGATTAGGTTGGTTTTTACCATGTTCCATGTCTGAGGGGAATGTTTTGTATGTGTGTGCTTATTTGTCTTGTAGAGTGGTGTGTGCATATGTGTCTGTGAGTGTGTGTTCACATATGGGCCCATGCATAGTTTAAAGGTAAGGAAGAATGGAGAGAGGAAATATAGGGAATATTGGTTTGTATGAGTACAGGATATTAATTTACATAGATGAAATATTATTATTAGTCATTTCAAGAGGTATTGCTCTTCCCAATTTCTTTACCATTGGAGTCAAATCTTTGTTCTTCCTTCTTTCCTTTCTGATTTGAAATACTTACTATTAGATTTTCCCACTTTGGACCAGCTAAAGATAAGGACATTATCTCTGGTAGTCAATTGTCAAATATTACTGAAACTGAAGGAGGACTACATCCCCAACACTTTCCCATGAACATATTTTCACACATATACACAATACTATTTGATCAGATTATCTGCTGATTACATTAGAAAGCTAAGAGGTTAGTTACCACTAATAGTACACCAACAGTATATGATAAAAATATAATTAAGTAGGCAGCTAGGTGGCAAAGTGATTAGTGCTGGGTCTGGAATCAGGAAGATTCATCATAGTGAGTTCAGATCTGGGCTCAGGTACTTACTAGTTATGTGACTCTGGGCAAGCCACTTAACCCTGTTTGCCTCGGTTTCCTTATCTGTAAAAGTAGCTGGAAAAGGAAATGGCAAACCATTCCAGTATCTTTGCCAAGAAAACCTGAAATGCAATCAAAGAGAATGAGACATGGCTAAATGACTAAACAACAGCAGGTAAAAATAAGTATTAAACTATTAACAATATTAATTTAATTAACATATTAACAATATATTTCATTTATAAGGTGCTCTATAGTAACATACATTATCTGATTCAGCTCTTAGAACAACCTGGTGAGGTAAGTAGTACAAACGTTATTATTAACTTTTTATTAATAGATGAAGAAACTGAGGCTCAGAAAGGTATGGATTTGCCAAAAGTCTCATAGCTAGTCAGACTTTGACTACTTGCAAAATTTTACTTATAATTTACTTAGGCATTTCTTGGAACTCCTTTGTGTCAATTTATGAATATAATTTCTCTTATATTTTCCTCAATGACAACTAAGAAAAATAGTGGGGATTCAATTATTGCAAGTTAAGAAAAACATACATTTCTTTTTTTTTAGCACATTAGATATTTCTAGCTTTTTAAATGGAAGCAATTTTCCAATGAAAACATAATTTTCCAATATGAACTTTCAGAGGGAGTTGAAAATGCCTGCCAGAGATGTATTGCAAATTCTTTGTTTTCATATTCTGATCAACATTCTGGTTCAATTTCCAACCCACACCCCCATCCGAAGCAAGAATTACTCTCTTCGTTTTCAAACACTGATGAAATGTTTTATTTACTTTTCATACACTGATTTTAATGAAGGAGTCATACATCAAATTTAATCATTATGCCTCAGAAAAGAACAAGAACTGAAAAATGCATACAATGTGAATTATTTGACCTTGCCAATTATACAGAGGAAGCTTGGTACAGGTGTCTTCCTGTAGTTAGCAGTAATACTCCTGAGAACTAGTGAGCAATGCAAGTTACAATGTGTTTCTACTCAGAAGACAGTTCGTGGAAAGGGAAAACACCCTATGCTTAGCTCAATACTTACTCTAAAGTAGGGTTGGATGTTTATAATCACCTACGTGTCAGGAGAGATATTGTGGCATGCACGTTCTGTTTGATTCTGGTACAGGCAGTTTAATTGGCCTCCATAGGATTGGAGTTAGCAGGGGGAAAGAAAAGTAAATATGGAGTCTGTCAGAATAGAATACTGAATATTCTGTTTCTTAGGATCAAAGACTATCTGGTTTGATAGTGAAAGCGAAAAAGAATGAGCATTTGAATGACCCCTTCCAAACATGCAGACATCTGTAATTATGGAGGCTGATTCCTTTAACAACTGATTATTTTGGAATGTTAAAAAAAATCAGGAATAAACCTTAGGTCTTAAATACTCAGAATTACAAAATGTCAGAGATAGACTGGACCTTGGGGACCATATAGTCACCTAGTACCCAAGGAAGAATCCGTTGTCCAATACCTGTAACAAGTAGCCATTGAGATTTCACTTGAAGACTTCTAGTGGTAAGGGACCCAGCAACAAATAGCAAATGACAAAACAAATAATAACAGAATGCCAAAACTGCCCCCTTAAAGTCCAGCTTGGTCTCCATTATAAGGAAAGGGGCAATTACAAAGTAAGCCAAGGCCAGCCAGTATGATGTGTGATAGATGCTTCTTATGTCCTAAGACCACTGTTGGAGTTGTGAAGGCCTGAGAGAAACTCTGAGTTCAACTGGCCCACAAAATGTCACTGATTGGGTTAGTCCCCTAATCTAGTCTAATGCAATTGCTCCAATGAATCTAAGAAAAAGAAGTGAGACATAGAGTTGTTTATTCAAAACCATGGTGATGATGAACTTAACATGCAATACAGAATAGTGAGTATAATGCTTCATGACCCAATATCACATGAAGGCTGTATACATCAAGACAAGTCTGAATTATCGATACTCTCCCCTTCTTGCTGGAAATGCTTTAGTGTAGATGGTACTGATCACTAAAATGGGCAAATCTCAAGTGCTCATGGAACAGTGTAAAGATATGAATACTTATACATCCCAAAAAAAAATGGAAAAAAAGACCTTATATAGCCAAGGATTTTTCTTATAATATCCTTAGTACTAAGTTATACAACAATGTATTGTAGATCAATGTAGGACAATGAGAAGAAAAAACTAGTGTTGAGTCCATAAGATGAAATAAGAACAAACAGTGGAGGAATCATTATAGGAACTGAAAAGAGGGAAACTGAAGAAACTTATGGCACAGAAAAGCTTACTTACCTGCAAATTCCAAGAATTTTGCCTAAAAATGAAGTATATAACAAAACAGTATAAATATGTCAAGTGATTCTGAACAAAAGATGAATACACTTAGAGGGGAATTTTGAAAAATCTTTATTCAACAGTTTATTCTGCAGCCATAGCCATAGATAAAATCATGGGAAGAAAAGTAGAATTTTCAAGAAATATCCCTGAGAACAAGAGGCAATACCATCATGGGAAAAATGACTTGAAAAGGCTACTGAAGATGTAAAGAAATGAAATGGAAAATTTATCAATACTTAGATGATGATACAAATTAGAAAACATGCACGGCCTATCACCCAATTAAAAAGAAAAAAATATAGAAAGGAATCTGAAAAATAAGAGGGTATTAAAAATTAAAAATTCCTTAATAATGGAAAACAAAAGTCAAAAGTTTAAAATACAAGAAGTCAAAATGGTAGAAAGTACAAAAGGAGCAATTCAACATCAATCTAAAATAGCATAATAGAGGTTAGAGAAACAAAGACATTGGTGGAGAACAAGAACCTCCAAAATTGTATAGATGGAATTTTTCATTTATATATCTACAAGAAGTAAAAAAAAATCAAAACACAAATAGGCAAATATTGGACAGAAAGCTTGTACAGCATTAATACAATGAATGACAGTATAGATATGGTAGAGAAGTAACTGAAACTCTGGTTTCCCTGAAAAACCAGAAAATGGAGGGACTGGAGAAATTTGATAATTATTGGCTCAAATGTGTCACTGGGACATCTTCTGCTCACAAACAAGCTAATGCCATATTTCCAAAGAGAAGCCATCATATCTCTTGCCAAAAGAGGATAGCAGTGACCCCTTGAAATATAGGTCATTTATGCCTTTATATACTTAATACAAAGCATTGGAGAAGCAAAACTGACATGTTCCAAAGCCCCATTGGCTTTAGCCTACATGTTCACATGAATAGGTGTCATGGATTTTGTCTCATTTTCATAATCTCGTGCATTTATTTGGGTGTATTTGTAATTTCGAGAAAACAGGCCCTGCTCACTGACTAGTCTACCTCTTATTGTCCCAGGGGGAATGGGCGCATAGGAAAACAGGCAGGTTATTGATGGCAATGAGAAGGGCTTCCAGAAGGTGAAGAAAGTGAGGAGACAGCTACTTGGATATGTAGAAACAAATCCTGCAGTGGAATGAAGAGAAACCACTTTAACCTGAAAGTTCACTTGGCCCCTGGATTTTTCACCCCAGACATACTCTCTTTTCCTGGGGTCTCTTCCTCCCACTGGCTAGCTCCTCCCCAACCTAGGCCACTCAGGTCTTCATTTCTTTCTAATGCTGTGGCTCTCCAGATTCTAATTCATACCTTCTCCCGACCCCAACCCTTTTCGACTTCCTTCTCCCAGTAGAATGTAAGCTCCTTGAGGATAAGGACTGTCTCTCTTCCTGTTTGTATTTACATTCCCAACGAGTAGTACAGTATCATTTGACTTAGAGGGGAAAACTGTAAAATGCTATTCCAACTGCAAGTTTTATGAGTGGGGGTGCCAGCTCCCTAGCTACAGAATTAATTTGGGGAGTGATGGCTACTGCTAGTTTACAAATTAGACCAAGATAAATTGTCCACTCCTGATGCTCATGGCACATATGATCTCCTAGAGTCAGCCTCAAAATCTATAATCATTTATCCTCAACCTTGTGCAAAATGGAAGTACAGCTTCTCTCCTAAAAAATCTCCCTCCCTCTCTCTCTGTCCTGATTCCCTGTCTCTATCCCTTTCTTCCTCTAATTAATTACTCTCTTTGCTTTTCTTTGCTTCATGTTTTTGTTTCTCAGACTTCCCAGATGTAATGATCACTTCAGCAAGATGACTCCTTATTTTCTCTTCCTATTCCTCTCCCACCTTCTCCTATCTCTTTCCCTTTGTTTTTTCCACTCTTTCCATTTTCCTTCATGCCCTCCATTTCCTCTCTTCTCTCAGTTTTCTACCTTATTTCTTTCAGTTTCTTCACTCCTTAGGATCTCTGATGCATATTTTAGAGTCTATAAGTGAATAAACATTTATTAATCCAATAAACTTTATGAAATGCTTACTGTATTACAATCACTGTGCTAAGTGCTAAGAAGGCAAAGGGAGGCCCAAGAAAATCTTTGGCCTCAAGGAACTCAGAGTCTAATGGGGAAGGACCAAACATTAGAAACCAAACAGACCAAACAGAAGAAGCTGAAAGGTCTGTTACGAGAGGATAACTAGTGGAAAGGCATGATGAAGACCTGCATCATTAATTTTTCCAAAGGATGAATTTCTGGAGATCATGAAATCTAGGAGAGAAATCAGATGGAAAATGATCAGATGAAATACCTGAGTGACCTCCTTAAACAGAAGGATTGGGAGGAGCTCTCCAACGTCCACCTTTCACTCTCTCCAATCAGAAAAGGAGTGAGGGCCCCAGGGACAGAGGATACTAAGAGGGTGTGAGTTACAGAGTTGATGTGATCTGACAGAATGATGAATTTCTCAGATTGTGAAATCCAGGAAAGAAATTGGATGGAAAATGGTGAGGTATACCCTGGGTACCCTCCTTAAAGACAGAGTTGGGGACAGAGATGGGAGAATTGCATCCTCGAGGCCACATGTGGTCTTCTAAGTCTTTGAGAGTGGCCTTTTGACTGAGTCCAAGTTTTACAAAACATCCTTTTATTAAGGGGATTTATTCTGTGAAGTTTAGATTCAGTCAAAGGGCCACACTTGAGGACCTAGATGGCCACGTGTGGCCACAGGTTGCCTAACCTTGGTCAGAAAGAGCTCTCAGTTGTCCACTTCCTGGGCCCCAACCCTGAGCTGACCCCCTCTCTTGCCCCATGCCCCACTTTACTCTAAAATGGCTGCTTCAAAAAGTAGTGAATTATTTCCCTATATCTCTTCAATGATCACCTTTCAGGGATGTATTAGGGAATATCCCTCTAGATGACCTTGGAGTTTTCTTCCAATTCTGATGTTCTGCAGATGTGAGATTCTAGTCCCTTTTTCTAGACAGCTAAAAACCAGGTGTATGCTTTGTTCACATAGATAATCTGAATCATAGACTCTGAGCCAAAAGAAACTTCAGAGTCCATTAAGCCATACCCACTCATTTTAAAAATTAGAGAGGAAACTGAGTCCCAGAAATGTTAAATGACATGCCCAGAGTCATGCTTCATGCAGAACTGGGATCTGGGATTTGAAAATAGATCTTCCATCTATAAAGTCAGCACTCAGAGGTTGTTAGGAAGAAGTGATAGCGTGTGTGTGTGTGTGTGTGTGTGTGTGTGTATGTGTGTGTGTGTGTGTGTGTGAGAGAGAGAGAGAGAGACAGAGAAAAATAGAGAGACAGAGACATACAGACAGAGAGAGATAGAGAGAGAGAGACGGAGAGAGAGAGATGGGGGAAGGGAGAGAAAGATTATGTAAGGGAGCATATTTTTAAATTTTCTTAAAATGAATGTGGGGAAAGAAAAGGGTCTATATGAGCAATTGTGAACAAAAATTCAAAACATTTCTTGAAGCTTTGAGTAAGTGTGACTGTCTGTAGAAATCATTGCATATATTATCTCCATGTGTGCTCCATTTTCCTTTTTAACTGGTGGTTCTGGTTTATAGGTTAAGGTGCTTGTTATTTCACTTTTGCTGAGCGAGCTTCAGAAAAAAGCCAAATTGTTATTTATAATGATAATCATAACAATAATGATAAAAGCTCACATTTTTACAGTGCTTTAAGGCTGACAAAACTCTATGGTGCTATTTTAATACTTTTAAGCTGTTAAAAGGGAAGCTGCATTATATAAGGGTTTAATTAACTCCTGCTTGCAAAACTTGAACAAAAATTAAGCTTTCTTGAAAAAAAGAAAGTTTCTAATCTGAATGCCTATATCTGTGCTGTACCTGTTTCTTTAAGATTAGAACTCCTTAACAGTGTTAGTTAGCTCCTTTGATAAGTGTGCCCCTCCATGAGTCATTCATCCTTCTTAAGTATTCCTTACAAAATGTGCATCCCCTAAACAAGGTTTAAATACCCTTCTCTCTCTCTCTCTCTCTCTCTCTCTCTCTCTCTCTCTCTCTCTCTCTCTCTCTCTTTATCTCTCTTCCTCCTTCTCTCCCCCTCCCTCTCTCTCCCATCCACCCCCTTCACAGATGACTCATACCTGATTTGTGCTCTTAAACTTGCCTGTTCCACTTTTAAAAATATTTATAAGGGGTTTGGCATGGTGTTTATTATTTCGTTTTTGTTATATGCATTCAATAAGTCTGTCTAGATGAAGCAAGAATAAATATTTTAGCATCTTCTCACCATTCTCCAAGGAAGACCAATTCTTTCCAAGAGAAGGAGCAGAGGGTATGTGTGTGTATGACTGTGTAGGGTGGGTATGACTTAAACTATTTTAATCTAAATTTCTATAATTATTAATTATTCAGTTAATTTTTAGATATAACTATTAATAGCTTAGATATCTTCCTGTACAAACTGATTGTTCTGATTCTAGGGGTGGAGTTAAGATGGCAGAGTAGAAGCATGAAATTCCATGAGATCTGGCCATAACCACCTCCAATACCTGTAAAATATGACTCTAAACAAATTTTACAGTTACAGAACCCACAAAGTGACAGACAGAAATACATAGACTTCTGAAGCCAGCCTGGCAGGCTGACAGAAAGGGTCTATCGCACTAGACTGGGAGCCATGCAGTCCCGCGTGAGCTGGGCCGTGCCCCATGGGACACTGATCTGCAGCCAAGACTGGCAGGAGCTGACTCCAGGAGAGTAAATCACTAGCAGCTGTGGTGGTTTCCAGACTTCTCAACCCATAAACACCAAAGATAAAGTAAAAAGTCAGTGAGAAATCTGTTGGAATTGGTGATAGAAGAGTGTGGTCTGGCCCCTGCCCCTGCCCCTGGGGCAAGAGGTAGCAGAGGTGAGGCTGCTGCAGCAGCTGAGTGGCTGCCTACAGAGCTCCTGGCTTGTAGATTGTAGGGTGACCAATCCACAATTTAGAGGGTTCTCGCTCTTGCTTTGACCTGCTTGGTTCAGGATTGTGGTCTTGGGTGGCAGTCCTGGGGTGTGTGGCCAGTGTGCCAGAGATTGTGGCTGCAGAGAGGGTGCCCTCCTCAGGTCTCTGACAAAATTTGAGAAAACCATAGTGATTTGGGGCAAGCTATCCATTCTGGAAGCAGAGTCCTACTGTGGCAAAGAGCTCAAAAGTCAAGTAATTGGCTGGCAAGATGAGCAAGCCATAAACACCATAAACATAAACACTTGGTGAAAGAATTCCATCAACCAAGCAGAAGAAGTGCAATCAGCCCATAGAATCCTTTTTTTGAGGACAAAAAGGGCCAAACCTTGAACCAGAAGAAGTCATTAAAGGCAAAACTCCTGCATCAAAAGCTTCCAAGAAAAGTATGAAATTGTTACAGGCCATGGAAGAGCACAAAAAGCATTTTTAATATCAAATAAGAGAAGTAGAGGAAAAATTGGGAAGACAAATGAAAACAATGCAAGAAAATCCTGAAAAGTGTCAACAGCTTGCTAAAGGAGATTCAAAAATACTGAAGAAAATAACACCTTAAAAACAGACTAACTCAAATGGCAAAAGAGGCCCAAAAAGCCGATGAGGAGAAGAATGCCTTAAAAACGGACTTGCCCAGATGGAAAAGGAATTTCAAAACCTCACTGAAGAGAATAATTCCTTCAAAATTAGATTGGAGGAAATGGAAGCTAATGACTATGAGAAATCAAAATAGCATAAAACAGATTCCCCCCCAAAAAAAACAAAAAAAAGGAAAGCAATATAAACTATCTCATTGGAAAAACCACTGACCTGGAAAATAGATCTAGGAGAGATAACTTAAAAATTGTTGGACTACTTGAAAGCCTGATAAAAAAAGGAATCTAGAAATCATCTTTCAAGAAATTCTCAGGGAAAATTGCTCTGTTATTCTAGAACAGTGGTTCACAACCTTTCTAATGCTGCGACCCTTTAATACTCGTATGGGGGTGTATCTGTATGTGGGTGGACCTGCCTGGAGATGGATAGAGGAGAGGTGTCTTGGTTCCTAAGATCAACGGAAATATGTGTTTTCTGATGGTCTTAGGCGACCCCTGTGACCCCTGTTCAAGGGTCATTTGAACCCCAAAGGGCTCGTGACCCACAGATTGAAAACTGTTGTTCTAGAACAAGAGGTTAAAATAGAAACTGAAAGAATTCATCAACCACCTCTTGAGTCCCTAAAGAAAACACCTAGGTAGGGAAGAAATGGCATAAACTCTCAACTGGGCATCACGCCACACAGGAGAA
The DNA here is from genome assembly GCA_028646575.1 of Pseudocheirus occidentalis. NCBI lineage: Eukaryota > Metazoa > Chordata > Mammalia > Diprotodontia > Pseudocheiridae > Pseudocheirus > Pseudocheirus occidentalis. The sequence goes on along the minus strand of JAQQSW010020968.1, from coordinate 354 downwards.
TAGGGGGCATGGGGATGAGAGACGGGATGAGGTAGGGGAGGGCAGGGTCTGGGGGAGGGATGCTGGAAGCACACACTTCAAGAAAGGGACAGGGTAGAGAACAGAACAAGGGGGGAGGGATAGGAAGGAGGGACATATGATCACTGTCCCAATATGTCCACTATGAAGATGTCCTGTGTAATCACACATCCACAGCCTGTATTGAATTGATTGTCCTTCCAGTGGGGGTGGGTGACAAGGGAGGAACCAAAAGAATCTAGAATTCAAAGCTCTGCAATACTGGCAACTAGGAATTAAGATATACAGGGGCTGGGGTAGGGAGACCCTCCCTGCCCTACCAGAGAGTTAGAGAGT
>JAQQSW010020967.1:0-10751 GCA_028646575.1 Pseudocheirus occidentalis | reverse complement strand
CACACATCCACAGCCTGTATTTAATTGATTGTCCTTTCAGTGGGGGGTGGGTGACAAGGGAGGAATTGAAAGAATCTAGAATTTAAAGTTTTGCAATACCTGCAACTAGGAATTAAGATATACAGGAGACCCTCCCTGCCCTACCAGAAAGTAAGAGAGCAGAGCAGGGGAGGGGCTTTACAGTGGGATTGCTGTTTTAGGTTTGGGGCAGGGGAAAGATGGGGAGAAAATTTGTAATTCAAAAATGTCATGAAAATGAATGATGTAAACAAGAAGACAAATTAAAAAATGTCTATTTAATTAAAAAAAAAAGAAACTGATATCCAAGGAAATTCAGTGACTTGTCCAAGGTCTCACAGCCAAGAGACAGTTCTTTAACCCAACATTTCACTGGGTTCAAGAGCAAGACAGTGCCCTTTCTGCCTCATACTAGTCATATATACTTGTATAAGCTTGGTCATTTCTCTTTATCATCCTCAGCTCCCTCAGTTTTAACTTAAAGGGGATTGGATTAAATCATCTATATGGTCTCTTCCAGCTATAATGTTACATGTAAGATTCAAAGGGGATCAAAAAAAAAAGGTGATCCAATTAACTACTGATCAAAAAGAAAGACTATTTTTTGTTTGTTTTTTTCAGGGGTTTTTAAATTACTTTTTGGGGGGGCAGGGCAATTGGGATTAAGCGACTTGCCCAAGGTCACACAGCTAGAAAGTGTTAAGTGTCTGAGGTCTGATTTGAACTCAGGTCCTTCTGACTCCAGGGCAAGCACTCTGCTCACTGCACCACCTAGCCACCCCTAGGATCACTTTAGAACTAAGTAAGATATGCAGTCTTATTAAATTGTAAAACTCAGATAAAAATAATATCTGGTTTAGGTAGGTTTTAGTCCTGCTCCAATAAGAGAATTATAGAGGCATTCCATCATGCTCATTTTTATCTTATTTTCAAAATTTCTGAACTTCAGGTTCATGAAAATAATAAAAACCAATGCCTTTTATTCACACCTTATATCACACATTAGCCTCCCTTCCAATCACCATATTTGATAGTTATGGCCTAAGATGGGAGGAAAGAGGAAAAATAAAGAAGAAACAATTTCACATACAAGTAAAAGCAGATGTCAAAAACTGGCAAAATAAGATTTTTCTGGAATAGTTTTGGAAGGGATTATTTTTTAACCAATCCATTAACAAATGAGGAAACAATGGGCCAGAAATGACCAAACTTATTTTTATAAAATAAGTCAAGAAACAATGAGTTAATTAACAAGCCTAAAGTCATACAGCTAGTTAGGGGCAGAGCCAGGTCTAAAAGTCTAAGTTCTTTGAATTCCTAGGCAGGGCTCATTATAATAGCTCTTCACATGGAGGCAGAAAACTGGGGTTTGAGTCCCAACTGGACCACTTAGTAGTTGTATGACCTTTAGGAAACAACTGCACATCTCTACAACTCAATTTCCTTATCTATGAAACAGGGATAGTGTTTAATGCATTATCTCCCTCCCTGGATTGTGTGAGCATCATAGGATCACAGATTGTTAGTTTGAATGGACCTTGGAGATTATGTAACTAATCAGTAAGCATTCAATGTCTATGAACTCTTCTAGATTGCTATTACTGTTGTTATGTGACTGGGAGCAGAAATGACTAGAACAACACTAGAAATACGGAATATGAGTAGCAGATACAGGAAATGTGGAAAAAAGGAGGTCTATGTTCTATGAAACTGGGGGGAAGGGTAAAAAAGTGTAGGTAGCCATCTAGGACAGTGATAAATTATCAAAAGGAGGTAGGAAATGGCCACTTGCAGAAAGCACATAAACTTTCATCATGTTGGTATTATCTTACAAAGTGTTTTGAGATATAACTAGCAGTGCAAAAGGGTAACCTTCAAAGCCTAGCTAAGATAGACTGCTTTAAAAATTCAGTCCACCTGTTGTTTTTTTTTTAATTTTTATATCCCTCTGATTGTACTGATTTCACATGAAGGGCATGTAGAGTTGTACTGCAGTAGAGCTACAGGCTCTTGGATGTGATTGCATGAGGTGAAAAAATGTTTGCTGTTTTCAGTCAGCTAACAACTCAGGATACAGAGTGTGCAAATAGTACACCCAAAGAAACACAATGAGGAACTTTCTAAGGTTACTCGCTTCCTCCTGAGTGGCCCAACCAGAAACCACATGTTTTGTACTTTGTTGCATAAATGTTGCATCATCACTTGTCTGATAAACACCATATATATCTATATGAAAGCATAATTCTCTTTGTTATTAAGCGTAACAAATTTTACTTATTTAAAGAGGAGCTTGTTCTAATTCTGAAATGAGAATATACTGTAACAATAATGTTAAAAACCTCTTCTATAATTTGACTTAAATATGTCTTTGACATTGTCAAAAGTAAAATATTTTCTGATGGGAAATACGGTAAACAACCTTCACCCACAATAAATACACTTAGGTTTAAATCTGAACTCAAGTCTTCCTATCTCCAGGATCAGCACTCTTATCTACTGCAACACCTAATTATCTCTTATACTCTATAGCTTTTCTGTGACCTAGGGAAAGAGTTCAGGCTCTAGTGAAATGGTCCCAGATTTTTATAAAATAAGTCTTTTTTTTCTTTTGTAATTAGTCTTTAATGATTTCCTTATGTTTCCAATGTTTCTTCTAGATATTTGATATTAAATTTTCCATTGAGTTCTGGTCTTTTTGCTACAAATACTTAAAAGTCTTTCAGTTCATCAAATGTCCATTTTTTCCCCATTCAGGCTTATCCTCAACTTTGCTTGATAAGTTATTCTTGGATGCCACCTCAGCTCCTTTGTTCTTTGAAATGTAATGTTCCAAGACATACAGTCTTTTAGTACAGAAACTGCTAGTCTTGTGAAATCCCGGTTGTTTTCTCACAGTATTTATCTTTTTTAATATTGTTTGGATTTTTTTTTAAACTGGGAATTTTGAAACTTCATTATGACATTCCTGTAAGTTTTCTTCCTAGGATCTGCTTTCAGGTGGTGATAGGCAGATTCTTTCTATTTCTACTTTTTTTTGTTTGCTTTTAGAACTTCAGTGCAATTTTCTTTAATATTTTCTTGTAACATTGTATCCAGATTCTCTTTTTGATCATAACTTTTAGGTAGACTGACAATTCTTATATTGTCTCTCCCCAATCTGTTCTCCAGATAAGTTGTTTTTTCTAATGAGATGTTTTAGATTCCCTTGAATTTGAATGTTAAGATTAATGTTTAAAATGTTATTTACATATAATTAGAAAAAATAAAACACTATTAAAAATACTTCTGTGCTCCTTTGTAAAAATATTCATGAAGGCTTGAACTTGGCTCTGAGATTTGACTGATAGACTACAATGGGGTTGTTGTTGCTTGTCCTTCATTCTCTAAGAGGACCAAAGACATCAACAGGGTGATGACTTGTGAATTGGATTTAAGTGAGGCAGGGCTATAAGTCATCAGCCTCACTCTCTCTTCCAGAGTCATCAGAATCCAGTGGCATGATATAGATGCAGACACAACTAATAATGGCCCCAGAGGCAGTGGGAGATCATGACCTTTTCAAGCTCAGGTCTTTCCTAGGTCTCAGTTTTTCTGAGACAACATCCCTTCAGTGATTAAAGGCTAAGCAAGAACTGAGGCAAGGTTTGCCTACAGAAAGGAATCAGTCCTAGATTAGAAGACCCTCAGAGTTTCTGGACAGAGCAACTAAAACAAGTCTTTAAAGATGAGGAAAGCTTTTATACTGCAAGTTACCTCCCCTATATTCCTAGGAACTGAGTCTTAAAACAAACTGGTAATCTGTCAACATGCAAAGAAAAATGTTGACTGGGTGCATTTATCTTCATATCAGAAGACCTGAATTCAAGTCTTGATTATGCTACTTACTCGTTAGCTATGAGTCAGATGGTGAGTAAGTCAGCTGTCTGTCTCATTTTCTGTTATTTATAAAATGGGTATACTATGATTTGCAGCATTGCTTATCTTACGGAGTTATTGTGAGAAAAATGTTTTGTAAAATATAAAGTCTAGCATATAAATATAGAATTTTTTTAATGAGAGCTGTTTTTCTCTGTGTCATCACTGGAAACTGAGTAGGCAAAGACTGAGAAACGAGTATCTGTTTTTTTAGGCACTATAAAATGAATGAAGCATTGAAATGTGAAGCGTTAACTGACTCTAATTAGATTTGAAAATCTTGTAGCATCTGTATGAAACAATCACAGAATCTCAGACTTAGAAGGGATTTCAGAGAGCATCTAATCCAATCTGAATCTGAACCAGAAACTTGTCCCCAATATGACTAAGAAACTATCATCTGGCCTTTAAAGGAATAAAATATCCTTCAGACTTCCCTCAAAAAACTGAGCCATATGCTCAATGAATTGCCACTAAGTGATTAAATTAACACCACCCAAATATAGGACACTGGAGAGACAAAGGATTTCAACAGTATCATAGAAAGAAGAGAAATAAATAGATTTGTTACTGTGTTTTGATGCTGCTAACAAGGAATATATTCCAGTTAGACAGATGATCTTTTAGGAAAGAAAAGTGAAAAAACTACTTTGAGAATGGACTCCTAAACTGTTTCTTAAGAAAAGTTCCTCTATGCCTGAATATCTTAGGACACAGTGAATATACAACTTATGACTATATGATTTTGTCCTTTGCTTTTTGAAAAAGCTTTCTCCATTTTCTTAATATTGTTTCCCTCAACAAACTTTTTTTGTGAAAGGTATGTAAATGACATCATTGTTACCTTATAAAGTAATTCTTGAAAATTTACTGATTTCTTTTTATGAGATAGCAAATATAAAAGGTTTTTTAATCAATTGATATTAGATAATAATAGAAGAGTTAAAATGAGGTGCTCCCCCCCGCCCCCAGTGCTTCTTTGACTTGCAGAATAGTTGTTGTTGTTTTTAAATCATTTTGTTTCCTGCATGGGGATTTAAGAGTATGTTTGAAAAAAAATCCTTTCTATAGAAAATTTCAAGTGCCCCCTTCTAGAAAAATATGACCACAATTTGCTTATGCTGGTTTCTCAAAGAGAACGAAATCCCACATAAACATCTAGTTCAAATATGTCTCTTTGTCAATTTCGGCACTAGACTGGGCTGGAAAAGAATTTTTTTATTTTTATTATTTTATGTACAAGGGATAGTCTCTGCCTTCCAGGAACTGACAACCAACCCAGTTGTAAATAATTGGAAAACACCTAAAGCAAACGGAAAAGAATTAAGTACTGAACCAAGCAGGGATACTTGGAACCAAGTAGGAATAATAAGAGTTCAAATGCTTTCAAAAAATTTGTAAATGTCTATATTGCTATAGCCTTCTGTACATTATTTTACTCTACTATCATATTCTTTCTTTTATTATAACTTTTGTTGTGCATTTCTTATGATCCCCAGTACGCCTTCACTTACATAGGAACAAAGACTGTGACTTTCTGTTTCACACAAATGCTCAAGTACACTGGTCTCCAAATACTTTTTGATCTACTGTTACCAGTAAAATATTTTTTAACATGCACTCTATATGTAAATTTAGTTGGTTTTTTTTTTACAAATTGTAGCATGTACTATTGTATAATAAGCACAAAGTAGAATTTAAATTATATAAAAATGAAATAACATTTAAAATAATTTTGTTTTTAAAAAACTATTTCAGGGAGAGCAACATGATGGAAGGTTGGTTTTAAAAAATATATTGGTCTAACACTGTGATACAAGCAGTTCAAAAGTTTGTTTCTAAGTTGAGTTTATTTTGATATTTGATTGAAAAGATACTTCACAAAGATTTAAAGATCTAAATGGAAGAGCTGTATCTTTGACTACACTGTATCATCAACTACACCAATTATGTAATGAGTTTTATTGAGATTCAACTACCAGATCTGTATCTTATTTGATGCTAATCAGTTGTTTTTCTAAACTCATCAGAAAGTATCACGTTTTAAAATTTAATTGGCACAAAACCCCACTGAAATACTTGACTCAAAAGATTTTTAAACAATTCCGAGAATTTTGTGTCCAACTGTTTAAGTTAGCTGATACGAGTGTTTTTGTGGGTTATATATAACAACATTTTCAGTAACAAAAGAAAAAAAAAACATGGGAACGTTTTTAAGATGCTCTCTCCATGGCACAAATTTCTTCTAAAATGCAAATACTTTTCTCATACATTATTTACAAATTACCTTTACTTGAAGGGACAGATTAAGTGCTCATAATGGTAATGGTAATTTGAAGATCTTCCCTGCCCCTTAATAAGCCAAGGGAATTTGAAGACCTTGCCTGATTTGAAGATTTTCCTTGCCCCCTAATAGGCTGAATGTAATCACATGGAACCTGTGGTGGGAGGAATTTGCTGAAGGGTGGAGAAGAGTCTGTAGGAAGCTGGGAGTCAGAGCAGTTAGAGAGTGAGGGAGGAGAGGACACACCCAGGAAGACAGTTAGGTTTGTGAGTAAATGTTGGTTTGTGGAAAGGCTGAAGGATTGTGGGGCTTTCTGCAGTGTTATGGCTTATTAACTTCTTTGCTACTAAGATGAATTTGGCTTTCTGGTTTGGGGATTCAGTTTTCTGGTGTCTGAATAAATGTTTGCTTTTGTCTTCTATATGGAGAGTCTGTTATATTTTATGACTGAGCACTATGTCAGCATATTCACAACCACCATTGGCACTATAAATTTTGTATTGGTGCTACAGTGCTATGTTCCTTCCCACACTATCTGTAAGATATCATAATACTGGGGCGGCTAGGTGGCGCAGTGAATAGAGCACCGGCCCTGGAGTCAGGAGGACCTGAGTTCAAATCCGACCTCAGACACTTAACACCAAAACTAGCCGTGTAACCTTGGGCAAATTACTTAACCCCAATTGCCCTCAAAAAAAAAAACACCAAAAAACAACAAAGATATCATAATACTACCATCAGAGCAAATTTGGAATACACATCTTTTTATGAAAGAAAAATGCATAATTAATTTTTAGGTTAGAAAACTTTTGAGGGCTTTGCAACAATTTAACCAACAAATCTTACTGTGGTACAAGAGATTTTTCTAGTTACTCACTGTCTCATTACAAAAAATTTGAAATATGATTCTATTTAAAGGCTCTGCTTTTATAAAAATAATCACATTACTACATCCTATGGCACAGTATGTGTTTCTAGCTCAAACTTATTGCTACAATGGTTTGTCCATAAATCATACAATGAATGAATCTCTTGTGTGGTGCAAACTTTCCAGCTTTGTCTCATAGAACCCCTTCTGTTTTTTTAAATTCCACTCAAAGCAACCACTTCATCAGTGGCTAAATTCATACCTTTGCCATAAAATATTAGTGGGTTTTAATTTTTTTAAGTCAATTACTGATAAAAATATTTCTTTTCCAATTCATCCTTCCTTTGGAGACTAACACACATACAAAAACAAAGTTTTTTTAAAACTATTTTATCATTGAAACAGATTCTTTGTGACCTTAGAATTCTAGATTATAGACTGAAGAGACTTCAGAGGCCAGCTAGTTCGAGCTCCTCATTTTACAGGTGAGTAAACTGAGGCCTAGGGAGATCAAAGTTGCCTAATTAGTAAGAAAAAGAAGTGACATTTGAATCCAGGCCATCGTACTCCAAAATCCATTCTAGTAAATATCATAGGCCAGGGACTATCAGAAACTTCTCACAACGATCTCACAAATCTTTCACCTTGTAAAATTTATTCTAATATTTATTTAGATCTCAGCAATGATATCTACTTCCCATGGTATTTACTGATGTAATCACTCAGAAGTTTGCTTTCTCTCACTTTAACTCCCTCTTTGCTTTCCTCAGGCACACAGTGTCCAGGCTCACAAGTCTCTCAGCCAGACAGGAGTCATATCCTTTACCCCTAGCTATATAATAAATACATTTTGACTGATTTGTTCATTGATTTGTTTGCTATTAAGTAAGAAATCCTAAAAATGACTTCTAAATGTCATTATTTTAATACAAAAATTTAAGGTACTAGATTAGGTGTCACATGACTTTAACCATAAATAAAAAAATAGAAAACATTTTCACATTCTGAATGCTGAATTTGTAAATGTCTTACTAATTGTGTTGACTTCATAGCATCGTTAACTTACATCACAAGGCACAACATGCACTTGGGATGAGAATCAAAATTAGTAATGGTGGATGTAAATTTCTTCAGTTTTCTCATCTGTAAAATGGGATTAAGAATAGCTCCTACCTCTCACAATTACTGTGAGGATCAAATGAGATCACTGTAAAGTACTTAACACAGTGCCTGGCACATAGTAAGAGCTATATAAACATTAGCTATTATTACTAGCTACTGTATAGCTCCATATTTTGATAATTTTGAAAATCTTGAAAAAATTTCCAACCTTGCTAGAGCTAATTATTGTTTATACCTTATAATGTGATTAAGGAAAAGATTATTCTAAAAGTGCCAAATCTGCTATTTTCTTTTTCTTTTTTTTTTTGGAGGTGGAAAGATGGGGCAATTGGGGTTAAGTGACTTGCCCAAGGTCATACAGCTAGTAACCGTTAAGTATCTGAGGCTGGATTTGAACTCAGGTCCTCCTGATTCCAGTTCTGGTGTCCTATTCACTGCACCATCTAGCTGCCCCCAAATCTGCTATTTTCTTGTTGTTCATTTGTGTTTGCTTTATCAGTATCATGTTCAATATTTTCTTTCCTTGCAGAAATCTTTTTAAGCCACTTGTCCAGTTTGTGAAGCTTAACACTAGGTAATATACTCTATAAATGCATACAACAAGGAATATAGAAAATTGATACTTCACAGTAAGCTGAAATGACCAAATTCATTAACAGTGCCACTGTCAATCTCTAAATGCTTTGGAAGTTCTGTTCTTTTTTTTTTTTTTTTTGCTTTTTGGAGAGGGAGGGCAGGGCATTTGGGGTTAAGTGACTTGCCCAAGGTCACACGGCTAGTAAATGTTAAGTGTCTGAGGCCGGATTTGTACTCAGGTCCTCCTGAAGTTCCACTCTTTCTTTAGGATACCTCACATCCTAGTGGTATGTGGGTAAATGTTTAACAACCGGCTCTTTAGGAGGAAACTGTATGCACAACCAATTTTTAAGTTTACTTTGAATTATTAACATTATTTCCATCGCTTTCTTAAGTCTAGACTATCAACATAACAATAAATCAAGACCTGATTTGTAGCAGTTACAGATTTCTGAGTATACAAATAAACTGAAAATTTAATATCCATCTCTCATCAACTGGCCCAGGCTAGCTCCAACATCCCTCTATCACATTCATATGTAATCTAAGGCCATCTGTCATATAGACTGAGTGAAGGAAACAGTACCAAGCTATGTATTAAATATTTATAAAGTTTAATTATTTTGTTTTTAGATAAAATTAAATGGGAAATAGGTGCTAATGTTTCCTTCCCGTAATCCCAAAGGATCTTACATACCACTGAGACCAGAGTGCTCCACTTTGGAGATCAGCCATCTAGCACAAGGTCTTCTGGACTCTAGATGAATGTGTGTTGGATTAATAAATGGTAAAAAAAAAACACTCTCATGGTAAGAGGCAAAATTTAAAGTAGGTCTTGGAAAAGATTCTGTTAGGTAGATAGAGGGGGGATTATTTTAGACAAAGGTCTATCTGAGTAAAAATATGGTGGTAAGAAGGAGCTTGGCCTCTGAGGAGGATGCTTAGAAGAAGAGGGAGTGGATTGGAGGACATCTGAAGAAGTGTAGTAGGATAGATAGGGTTGGATCAACAGCATGAGGCCAGTTTATAAAAGAAACTTTTGAAAATCTGATGGAGGAAATTGGTTTATATCTTGCCAAAAATAACATTAATAGCCCTTCTCATGTGTATAGCAGTTTGTGAAATACATAAAGCTTTCTTATAAATTACAGGACTCCTCACATGTGTATAATTATGACTTTGTTGTTGGTGTTCAGTTATTTCAGTTGTGTCCAACTCTGTGATCCCATTAAGAATCTTCTTTGCAAAGATACAAAACTGGTTTGCCATTTCCTTCTCCAGCTTATTCTGCAGATGAGGAAACTGAGGTAAAAAGGATTAAGTGACTTGCCCAGGGTCACATAGTTAGTGAGTGTTTGAGGCCAAATTTGAACTTGTGACTTCAGGCTTAGCATCTACCACTGTGCCATGCGGCTGGTCTATATTATTGTTACAGTCCTGAAAAAGAATGGTTTTTGAACAATTATCATCTCCATTCTGTTTTACAGATTTTAAAAAATGTTGCTGAAAATAAAACAACTTGTTAGTCCTAATTGAGGTCTCTTTCCATCACACCTTGCCACCCCCTCATGTTATAAAGACAAATAGCAACCATTGTCATTTCCTGTGCAGGGGAACTTCATGATGAAGGTGGTCTTAAGGAATATTAATTTAGTAGTACTCTTCAGAATGATCTCAGGGCCTGTAAGGGAGTTAGAATGCTTCTGCCCTGAAAGCGGGATAAGAAATAGAGGCCTGGATGAGGACAGTGTCAGTGAGAGTTTTGAGGAAAGGATAAGCCTCTTGAATTAGAAACAGGTCATGCTGACAACTGGCCAAAGGGGATAACAATGAAGGAAGAAGCAATGATGACTCCAGGGTTTCAATTCTGAAAGAATGAAATAATGACATGTCATGGACAAAGATGGAGATAGGGAGATAGATGATAGATGATAGATACAGAGATAGATAGATAGATGATAGATAGAT
>JAQQSW010020966.1:0-10752 GCA_028646575.1 Pseudocheirus occidentalis | reverse complement strand
TTCATCACCCCATTACCAAAATAGTAACCAAGTGGTTTCCCGTATCTCTTTGGGTTGTTAGAGTTCTTTGTGGAGAACTCATTAATAATGATTCAATTGCCTGGTCATTAAAGGGATAGTCTATTAATTGAAAACTCATTTGTATCTTGTTTTCAGAATATTAATCAAGTGACTTCCCATATCTAAAGGGGTGACCTGTCAATTGAAAACTGATCATTATGTTTAGGGGTGGGTAGGAATGACAGCTGGTCAAGACTTGAAACAGTCAAGAATGGAGGTCATTGTTCCTTTATTTTACATCGTTCTTTGTATTACATAGACCCATACTAGGCTTTAAGCCCTCTTGAGGGCAGAATGTTTGTCTGTGTCAATCTTTGTATCTTGGCACGGTGCTAGCACCGTGCCTTTCACACAAAAGGTGCTTAATAAATGTTGAGTCTTCCTAATGGTGTTTGCCAGACTCTTTTGTTGAAGGGGAAATGGTGGGGAGGGATAAGGAAGGGAATCTGTCCATTCACCTTGTGTCTACATTTTATACCCTAAATTTGTATTAGACTTTCCTAGGGATTTGTCCCAGCCATTAAGTGGCCTTGGAAAAATAGCATTTATATGGCACTTTAACCCTAATACCTGCCCTGGGGGTATTTGCATTGGAAATCATACATTTAGACCTTAGAACTGGGAGACCACTCTAGATTTGTACTGGGGAGGGGGGCAAGTTGGTTATAAATCATTAAAAGGATCGATCCTAAGTGGCCTAGAGGGAACTTTTGAGGAGCAGGCAAGGGAACCTTAAAGAAATGGTTTAATGCCCAGAGGCAAATGAAGGGGATCCATACTAATAATTGTAATCCACAAAAGATGAGCAAACATTTTTAAATCACATAAATTATAAGTTGTCTTAAGATGATAATGGAAGTAAATTAATCTGAAGTGACATGATTGGAAAAGGAATCATCCAAGTCTTTGGAGGTGGCATAGCTGGAAAGGAGTTCTCCAGGGTGGCATTATGGGAAACTTTTGTGTTGCCGGAAAGTCTGTAGCTTCAACAGGACAGTCCCTGTGGGGTTTACTCGAACCTTCAGCTGAGATGTCCATTCATAAAGTCCCAGTTCTTCTTTAACAGGAAGGATTTGTGTGATAAAGCAGGCTGGAGCACACCCTAGTCCCCCACCCAAGGCAGCAGTTGAAAAGGCGTAATTCTGAGGTCCCCCTATCTCTTTCTGGTTTAGCACAGCCACGGCCCAGGCTAAATTTGACAGGGGGCGTTCCCACACTTCAAAGTCCTCAACCTAGAAAACCAAGACAGTTTCAGCATTAGTATGCAATTAATCATAGCCATAAACAGCCCTAGGGTGTTAGGAATAGAAGCAGTAGGCTTAAAATTAAGCCAGATGAATAGCCACCATATCTAGCTTTGAAGCTATCAAAACAAACTGAACTGGTCATTAACTGGGATTCTAAAGGTCAGTTACTGCTATTAAATATGTGCCGATAAGGTCCAAAAGACAAAAGCCATTGTCTAGGGCAGGAAGAGAGTGTAATGCCATTGCTTCTGTAAAATGAATGGATTTCTCACTTAGTGACAACCTTGAAAAGAAAGTAGTTTCAGTGGAAGTGCCCTTTCTGAAATTCCGTAGGTCCCAGTTTCTCCCATGAGCCAGTCCTCTGCTAGGTACCTTCCTGAGCCGGTAGCCCTGCTTGCCCAAAGGATCCTGGCTGATTGCAATCACATCTTTGTTCTGCAGCAGGGACTTGGATTGGGGACTGATGTGGCGGAGGTCATTAGACATGAAGAGAGGGGCTGCCATGATAGCCCAGAGAGCCATCTGCGTTACCTGTTGATCCCAGCTGAGTCCAAAGTTGCCGATCACTAACTGAGACAAAAATATTAGAAGTTAAAACCACGTCTGATTTGTGGCAAGACTGACAAGGGCAGAAGAGCAGTGTTGGGCGGAGGCACGACAGACATGAATCACTTAAAGTTTCCACCTGGCATGACTGTTTTCCGTAAGGGTTAGCCTAGATGGATCACCTACAGATCCTTCCAACACAGAGTCTATGACTCTAGTCTAGCATCACGTGAAGCCATAGGCTGTCCACCTCCCTTAGTACTTCTGATGAAAGTACTTTATCAACCTTGGGATGCCATGACTCAGTTATGCTCAAAGTACTCCATGTAGTGACTTCTACTCCTCAGGTCATAAAAAGGCCCTGCCCAAGGAGACATGGTTTCACCAATCTTGGCTGTCTGGCCAGCTTCTCCTAATGGTCTTATGGGCTTACCATGTCAGGATCATTCCATCCCCCTGGTCCAGCAGCAGGAACAAGGGTCTCCTGTTTAGACGCAGTCCAGGCCAGAATACTCTTCACACTACTCCAGGAATCCAAGATATCACCATAGTTCCTCCAGTGGTTACAGTACTGTCGAATTTCTGTGTAATTGGGCTAGGAGGCCAATACAATTTCATTAATGATTCTTTTTTTTTTGGGGGGGGGTCTTTTTTGGAGAGGGGAAGGCAGGGCAGTTGGGATTAAGTGACTTGCCCAAGGTCACACAGCTAGTACATGTTAAGTATCTGAGGCCAGATTTGAACTCAGTTCCTCCTGACTCCTGGGCTGGTGCTCTATTCACCATGCCACCTTGCTGCCCCTTATTGATTCTTGAGCAAAGTACCGTTGGAGTGGGTGGGTGGGTGAGGGAAATCCCAGCAGCAAACCAATTTGAAACCCTCTCCATTCTAGAGTAACAGAGTGATAGTAAGGATGTCATGTGACTACCTGTACCAGGAAAATTCAGCTTGTTTTCAATAACTCCTACCGTCCTACCTAATGGCCACATAGGGATACCAGGTCTAGACTAGGATTCCACTCAGTTCTGGGCAAGACTGCCCATTGGCAGCTAAAGAGTTCCAGTTGACTACTTTTAGCTACCTCATGCTTTTGGCCTTGCTTAATCAAGCTGGGCCAGGGAGAAATTAGGGCCGTGATTAGACACAGGCCCTTCTCAGGGTAGTCAGGGGTCTTACCTCATTCTAATATACTTTAAATGAGATGCAGATGAGTACCTAGGAACTTACAATAGAGAGTTGGGTAGTTCCTGTTTGTGATGTGAGTAGCACCCACCCAGCCTAAATATGTAAGTGGGGAAGTAAAGTGAGCTGTAGCAGCAGGCTCGTCAGAAGAGTCAAGCTTTCTGCCAGGACATGGCCTAAGAGCATCTCAGCAGAAACAATCAGTCAGGGGATCATATACAAGGGAGGAGCCTGGAAGAATTAGAGATACTATTGGTCAAGTTGGGAGGGACACTTGAATTCCGTGACAAAACTCTCGGTAGCTGGCTTACCTCTTGGAAGGGCCTTGTATACAGAGGCCACTCACAGGAATACAGAATGCTCCGGCCAGTTCTGTTGAGGGCAGAGGACATGTACTTATAGCCTGTAAAAGAAAAGAATGGGTAAAAGCCAGAAAAGACCACTTTTCAACTTGGATGGATCCCATTAAAAGGGAATTCTTAGACAAAAGAGGCCTGCTAAAGGCTCCATGGTTCGATTTTGGAGCATCAGCAAGCAGAAGCAGAATAAAGCCTGGGACCTGACTTACTTCTAAATAGACTGCCTGATTGGCAGTGTAAATCAGAGGAGAATGTAAGGGGAAATAGTTATAGTGACTAGCATTCACATAGTGTTTTGAGGCTGAAAAGTGTGGGAGCTAGGTGCTTGTCCTAGGTGCATTATCCATTTTAGAGTTAACTGGGGGCAGAGAGAAGTGAAGTGACTTGCCCAGGGTCACCTAGCTAGGAACAGTCTGAGGCTGGATTTAAACTCAGGTCTTTCTAACTTCAGGCCCAGCAATCTATCCACTGTGCCACCAGAAGATTCAGAGGATGCCACAGGACTAAGAGTCGGAAAGGTTCATTCATTTCATTTCATTTCCGAGAGAATTAATGCCTACAGATGCTAAGTGGTTTGCCCTAGAGTCACCCAGGTGGCAAGGAGCTCCAAATCCAGTCTTCTTATCATTCAAGCATAGTACCTCAACTTCTTTTTTTTTGTTGTTACTCCTGTGACCAGCTGGTGTCCTCTACCATTTCCCTTTCTTCTGGGAAGGGACAGTGATTCAAAATTAGTGATACAGGAGGGGAGAAGACATTAAGAAGAGGCAGGGTGATATGGTACAGAGGTGTCAAGCATGTATAGGGCCTACAACACTCTGAGTGGGACCTCTACCAGATTAAAATGTGGGGAATAGCTAGCAAAGTAAATAAAAATACAAAAGAATGTAGATAATGTTAGTATGTGGTTTTCTAAGTTACTATGACTGGTTTAGGGTTTCAATTTGAGTTTGACGCTATTGAGGCAGTGGATAGTACTGGACGTGGGAGACAAGCCCAGTATTTAAATCCTGCTTCTGACACTCGCAGTGTGACATGGACCAACCATGGTGGTTATCTCCTGAACCTAAACTAATTCTAAGCCAGAGTTCCAGCTCTACTTCAGGGAAGGAAATTTCCCCAAACTAATCTAAACACATGCAGAACTAGTTCTTTCTGCCGGCTCCTCCAAAACCAAACAAAACCACCCCCCCACCCCTGCCCCACTCCTCTTCCCTACTGTTTTGGGACTATTTCCAGTTTGCTAATATTTCACAAAACAACACTTCTGTCTGCCAGAGCATGTGGAAGCTGGGGTAGGTTCCATGCACCTGGAGGTGAGTAGGTGCTCATGGAGGATTTGTTGAATGAAGGGGACAAGAGATTCTGAGATACGAAGAATAAAAGCTGAGGTGGGGGAGGGGGACAGACTTGAGGCTCTCTTGGTTACAAGTCTGACTTCAGAGCGTACCTTCTACCAAGCTTTCCAGGTCTTTAGAGTTGCAGCCGTCAAATTTCAGCAGGTCCACTTCCCAGTCAGCAAAGGTTTGGGCATCGATATCATAGTACCCATAGCTGCCTGGGTACCCAGCACAGGTGAGAGTTCCCACGTCTTGATAAATCCCTAGCTTAAGTCCCTTGGAATGTACCTGACAGACAAAAAAACAGACAGACAGACAGACATACACGTCATAGAAAGCAATGAAGGGAAGGGCTAAAACAAAGAGCCTTGTGCCTTACATGGAACAGATAGAAACCATCAGTGGCCTCCCTTTGCCCTCTTCCCTTCCTCTAGGTCTGTTCCTCTAAGGCCCACAACATTCCTGAGTATGGCCGAAGCAGATTAAAATGTAACTGGAAAATATGTAACAAAATAAATAAAAGTACAATAAAACACAGAGGTTAATTTAGGGTTTTCTAAGTCCATATGATGTCATAAGGATACTTAGGTACTGTTTCGTAGCCCCCATTTCTAGGAGTTTGACACCACTGATCTAATGTGCCTTAGCTGAATTGTGGCATTTGTCCTGCAACAGTTTCACCTAGGTGAAACCAAAGCTATTTAGCTCAGAACTAGATTAACAGCAGAAAGAAGAAAACCAGTAACAAATATCTTTGCCTTATAGGATTCCAAGCCATTACAGCTATACCGAGATAGGAGAAAAATGTTCTGGAGATTAATCTCTTTTTCTAACATTCTATACATAGAGGATATTTCCAAAACCACTGACATAACTGTTTAATCAGTTTCTCACACACAAGAATAGTAACAGTGATCCCCTACAGACAGAGGGATTTCACACATACAGTGCTGGATTCATGGAATACAGAATCTGTGTATACAAGGGTTTGAAAAGGCTAGCTTTGCCAAGTTTAGACACAAGGAACAGAGAGAAATGGCTATCTTTGATGGAATGAGCATTCCATCTGATAACTTCTTCTCTAGGATCAGATGACAGCAGCTTCTAGATTTTCTGGGGATTTCATAGTGTCACGAGAGCTATTTTGCAACATGCTTTTTATTTTTTAAACCAAGAAAATGTGACCTCCCTGAATGGGAGGCAGGCTTATCTATGAACTTACATAGTTTGCTAGGTGACGGATTCCACTGGGGAAGCGTTTGGGGTCTGCTTTGAGCCTACCATTCTCATCTCGCTTGGAGGCCAACCAACAGTCATCAATGCAGACATACTCATAACCCACATCCTTCCAGCCTTCTGCTACCATGAGGTCAGCCATCTGCATGAAGAGCTGTTCACTGAGGGAAAAAAATCAGAGTTACCATGACAGCCAGTGGCAATCATGAATGCCTTCACAGAAGGTAGCAGGACCAACCTTCTTCTACCCCGATAACAGAAAGGTCAGCACCAAACAAGAAATTTAATGCACACTAGTACACTCAGCACAAATTCATTTGCCACAATAACTAGAACCTGGGGGCAGTTACTGCTGCCATGTGCCATAAAGAGACTTCTGCAATTATTTCTCCACAGACAATGATTTGTAAACTGCTTGTAAAAGATGCCCTAGGACAGTTGTCTTTGTAGGCTTGTTTTCCCAGAGATGGGATCTGACTTCCTTAGTGAGCACAAGACATACTAATCTGTTTGTTGTATGAATGATCCAACAAGAAAGGAGGAGCTACACTCACATATCATCTCATTTAGCTCTGACAACCTTGTGAGTAGAAAACAGAGGTAATATTATCTCCACTTTATAGATGTAGAAACGGAGGCAGAGAAAAGTACAGTGACTTAGCCATGGTAACACAGCTTGGCAGAGGTGGAAGCTGAACCCAGGGCTCAGCTGTTATTTATTAGGCCAGGCTATTTCTCAATCTGTGGCACAGCCCCTTATGAGTTGGGTAACACTCCCTGGCTCTCCAGTTGTTCCGCTCTAGAATGAGGGTGGGACTAGATTAGAGGGTGCTTGTGCTGGAAGGGACCTTGGAAGTCAGCTGATCCAACACCCTCATTCATTTGTTAAATGCCTACACTGTGCTAAGCTCTAGGATACAAAGACCAAAAGGAACCGGTGCCTAGTCTCAAAAGCAAATGACCTTTTACTGCAGGGAAGCAACATGAAGCTGCTAGATTACTGATTTGGAGCTGGAAGGAACTCTGTAGCCCAAATTCCTCATTTTACCGATGAAGAAACTGAGGCCTAGAAAGGTCAAGTGACTTGTCCAAGGTCACGCTGCTACTCAGAGGCACAGCTGGCATGTGAACTGAGGTCCTGACTCTATACCCATCATTTTTTCCCATGTGCCACACCATCTTCCACAGATAATTAAATATAAAATATCTGCATTGTAACTTCTGGGGGAGGGAATCAGGATAAATTTCTCCTGTAGGTGACATGTGACTTGAGCTTTGAAAGAAGTCAGAGACTGCGTGAGGCAGAGAGGCACAGAAGGAGGGCATTGCCTAGGCTGCTTGGGCTGCAAAGTGCCATACAATGAACCTGGAATCAGACCGTGAAGAGTCTGACATTTCAAACAGTAGTTTTGATTTTACCTTGGACTCTCTTGGCAGGAGAGTGATAGGAAAATCATTCTGGCAGCTATGTGGAAACTGGATTGGAATGGAGAGAGACCTGAGGCAAGATCACTGCTATCATCCAGTAAGTGACCGAGGTCTGAACCTGGATGATGGATGTGAGACAAGAGGGAGGGGGCCAAATGTCAGAGGTCGTGTAGGGGTAGAGGTGGAACTGACAAGACTCACAAATGACAGGATGTGGAGTTCCAGGGGTGAGGGGAAGAGAAGAGGCTGAGTTCAGGCCTAAGTCTGGGGCACTGGTGCCATAATGGTGCCCTCCAAAGAAATAGGGAAGGTAGGAAGGAAAGCACATTTGTTTTGTTTAGGGGCTTTGAGGGGGAGGGGCAGGAAAGGACAGTGTTAAGATTTTAGAAGAGGAAACTACACTTGAAGGTTCCTTTTTCCTTATCTGTCAAATGAAGGTATTGGCCCCAAAGACCTCTGAGACCCCTCCAAGCTCTGGAACTATGATCCCTCTCAGAACCTCAGCGTCCTCGTCTGTCACATTGGCCCGGATGACCCCTGACACCCCGCCAATGTCTGGGGCTCGATGGCCCCTGGCTGGACCTCTGGGGCCGGCCCTGTCCATTACCTGATGCAGTTCTCCGGGTCCTCGATGCAGTCCACGTTACACGTGAAGCGCTCCCAGTGCAGCCAGCCCATGGTCGGGGT
Organism: Pseudocheirus occidentalis; assembly: GCA_028646575.1. Taxonomy (NCBI): domain Eukaryota; kingdom Metazoa; phylum Chordata; class Mammalia; order Diprotodontia; family Pseudocheiridae; genus Pseudocheirus; species Pseudocheirus occidentalis. The sequence continues at coordinate 2,667 of JAQQSW010020966.1, read as the reverse complement.
CAAGGCCAGCCCGTTGTCCAGGGCAGTGACCCCGGGCATGCCCACCGGGGCCAGGACCAGGACCAGGGCCAGGGCCAGGCTCAGGCCCCCGAAGGCGAACAGCCAGTCCTGCTCCTGCCCGGGCCCATTCGCACTCGATCTGCCCATTTCCGTCCAGACTCCGAAACCACAACTCAAAACCGGCGGCAAGCCACTGCCGGCTCACCCCAGTTAAATGGAGAAAAGGACCAATCAGCGCTTGGGGCACGGCGGGCCTCCGCCTATCAGCGACTATTCCCGGCGTGGTGGGCGGGAGGCTCTCTGGAAGGATTCACGGCAAAACCCCGGGCCATTGCCGGTCATGTGGCCGAGGGAAGGCTCTCACATGACGCAGGGCTCACGTGACGGGAAGCGAGCGCAGGATTCTTATCCAGGGCTTATCGCGATTTTATCGCAGCACGCCTCGGGGCTGAGGAGAGCCGCGGGGGAAGACGGGAGTAGTGGGGCGGGGCGAGGCCGGACGGGGCGGGGCTAGGGCGGGGCGGGGCTAGGGCGGGGCGGGGCGAGGCGAGGCCAGGCGGGGCGCAGGACGGCCGACCCTAGCTCCTTGCTTGCTCTGTGGGCCTCAGTCTCTCCTGTATTGTATTTTTATTTACTTGTTAAAAGTTTTCCAATTACTTTCTTAATTTTAACTTTTAATTTTACTTCCAAATTCTCTCCCTTCACTATCCATTGGGAAGGCAAGAAATAACTTTCTTCCTCCGAAGCCATGGAAAAGCGATTTTCTCTGTAGCCGGGAGAACTCTCATTGGCTGGTCCGTTTGGGTGGCCGGCTGCCCTCGCTCTCCCCGCACCCCCCGACCCCCTTCAGTCTTCTCTCCTTATCGGGCAGTTTGGGGGCACTGCTGTCCTTACCTGGGGGCAGCAGGACAAACACCAAACCTGTTGAGAAAAAATTGAATAGGAAGGTCTGTTAAAAAGACTTAACAATGTCAGGGTAATATTGTAAACCACAGGCGCTATATAAATGCCAGCTATTATTATTCCTGACTCCAAGGCCAGCGCTTTATCTTCTATACTTCTGTCCTCTACTTCTCAACTAATGGATTCATTAGTTCAGTCAACTTCAATGGAGACCCCATTTGGGGTTTTCTTGTCTAAGATCCTGGAGTTGTTTGCCTTTTCCTGCTCCAGCTGATTTGACAGATGAAGAAAACGAGGCAAGCAGGATGAAGTGACTTGCCCAGGGTCACACAGGTAGTTACTGTCAGATCAAATTTCAACTCAGAAAGAGGAGTCTTCTGACTCCAGGCCTGGAACTCTAGCCACACAGGATGATCTAGATCTGTCCAATCTTAGGGGCCAGAGGGGTTTCAGCCAGCTGTTGCTTTACTTTTCATTCTACAGTCATTTAACCACCTGCTGTTCCAGTGTTTGTTTACTTCGAAGGTGTATACCTTTGATCCAATTAGGCTTTTTTCTTTGATCTCCTTTCTACTCAGCAAAGCAATGTTTAATCTTATCTCCATGCCTTTATCATGCTTTTTTCTCTCCCCCTCTTCTGCTTCCCACTGCCAAAAAGCCTCTCAACAACTTGGAACGTCGTTCCTCTTCCCCACTATTTAAATGCTGTCCAAACTATAAGGCACTGTTCAAGTTTCACTTCTTCCAGGAAGCCTGCCCTGGCTATTCTAGCCAGGTTGGAGCTCCCTTCCTTCTGTCAGGCTCTGTTGTCTTAGGGATTAATTGTTATGTGGCCATTTCTTGTGTGCCGATTCTGCTTTTTCAGCCAGAGTGTAAATTCCTGGAGGCTGAAACCTGCTTTAGACTTTTTATATCCTTACCACCTAGCACAGTGATGGTCACATAATGAAGACTCACTGTTTCCTGCCGGCCCAATATTTAAAAAACAAACATAGATTAACAAAGGTGCAATAGTTCTTGGGACAGTGACTACTTTCTTCAGAGGTCCACAGAACAGCCCAGCCTTTGTCCTGATTTGGTCCTAAGGGTAGGCTCAGGGTCATTCTTTTTTAAGTTTTCTAAAATTCAAATTTAGTTTTATATTATTTTCAGTTCCCAATTCTCACCTTCCCCCTTCCTCTCCATTCCTACCCATTAAGAAGACAAGAAAAACAAAACAAACAACTAAAATTATGTTGAGGAAAATCCTTGCCATCAATATTGCTTTAAATCACACTCCAGCTCTCAACAAAGACAATTACCAAGGAACAGAATCAAAGAGGTAGAATGTTAATTGATGTTACAAATAGTATCATCATACAGTAGTACCGTCATACAAAACAAATCTCTGCATTAGCCATGTTCCAATTTTTTTAAGCAATAAAAAGAAGACGATATGCTTCAGTTTGCATTCTGAGTCTATCAGCTTTCAATCTGGAGGTAGATACCTTGTTTCATCATGAGTCCTTTAGAATTATGTCTAGTCCATCGCACAGTTAAAAGACAACTCTACAAGTCTCAGGATGGAAGGAGATGTCTACATTCAGAGAAAGATCCAGAAAGATCAGAGTTTAAAAGGAGACTGAAGCAATGCATGCTATCATTCTTTTCGATGTTTGGCTTTTGTTTCTCTTTTCTCACTGTTCACTCCATTGGCTATAACACCTATACAACCAGACTATTGTACAATGTGAAAGAGTTTGCAGATCCTATACATGATTGTAT
>JAQQSW010020965.1:0-10752 GCA_028646575.1 Pseudocheirus occidentalis | reverse complement strand
TTTCTTTCCTTCTTTCTTTCTTTCCTTCTTTATTTCTCTCTTTCCTTCTGTCTTCCTCTCCTGTCTTTCTCTCTCTTTTTCTTTCTTTCTCTCTTTCTTTCTTCCTCTCTCTTTCTCTCTCTCTCTCTTTCTTTCTTTCTTTCTTTCTTTCTTTCTTTCTTTCTTTCTTTCTTTCTTTCTTTCTTTCTTTCTTTCTTTCGGGAGTGAGATTCTTTGTATTTGGAGGACCTGACACATAGTGAGCATTTAACGAATGCTTGTCTTGATAAGTTATGTATGTATCTACATAAAGAAACTTACATACCTACTTAAATACACTACTGTGGGCATCAGCTTCTTGCTGTCCTATTTATGACAACCTGACTTTCCTTTGATATCCCCTGGAGAGCAGGTACTCTTTTTCTGCACTGAAATTTTCCAACTGATGACTTCAGAGTATGTTGTGAATGGTGAAATTCGTGTTCCACTGAGATACCACTCAAGTACTCAGCTTCTGCAAAGCCATGTGAATAAGCCTGGGAGTAATTATTTTGTAGGATATCATGATGAAGGTCTAACATATGATTGTGTCAATGGGAATGACTACTTAGACTATCTTCCAGAAGCAAGAATGAGTAAAAATTAATATGACAAGGTAATTTATCACACCTATCACATGTTTAAATCCTATTATCCTTCCTCCTAGTATAGGAGATATAGAAATGGTGAAGAAATATGAGATAGCTAGATTGTTGTTGTTTTGAAGGTACAGAGGGATAGCCAAAATCAATTCCAGATTTTGATCTTTGGTTTCTTGGAGGATAGTTATGACTTTAACAAAAATTGTCTTAAGGAAAAACAGTTTGGAGACAAAACAAAATCATTGTAGAAATGTTGAATTTGAGATGTTTACACTGAATTGTCCAGTCAGCACATAGAAGTCAATATCTGGAAGAATTGAGATGCTTAGCAAGGTTAAAATTAGACAGAGAGATTTGACAATACTCAACATGAAAATGAAAATTGAATAAGGGAATAAATGAAATCACCATGAATGTAGAGAGCAAAGAAATTGGAATTGAAAAATTGGAGGAGAGAGCAGATTGGAGGAGGGCCTATACAGTAGGATTGCTGTTTTGCGGTGGTGGGTGGGGTAAATATGGGGAGAAAATTTGTAACTCAAAATCTTGTGGAAATGAGTGACATAAACAAGAAAATAAATTAATTAATTTTTTAAAAAAGAGAAAAAAGAAATTGGAATTGAAGAAAAGTTCCTGATACACCTACTTATTTGGTAGGATGAAAAGAGAAAAAAGGAAGACAGAAATAGCAATTACTATTAGAAGAAATGAAGAAGTAATGGGACAGAAGTGAAAGGAAGGTAGCATTTCAGAAAGAGGAAAATGTTTATGCTTGTTTATTATTGTTATATTATCTACTTGTACACCGAAACACATATATATGTGTATATATATATATATATATATATACACATGACTATGACTTATAAAATACAGTAAAAAATAATAAAATGAAAGTCTTGTCTAACTACATTGATTACTGGAGACAAAAAATACCAATGAATTTTGCATTTAGGAAGCTGAGAGTAACCTTAGACAAAATAATTTTATGAGAATTGGGGAAAGGGGAGGGAAAGAGATCTGGTGCTCCTGAGAGAAAGTTATTCTTAAGAGTGCCATGTAACATACAAAAGAGAAAAGAAGCAAGCTAAAAGAAAATAGTTCAAGAGAGAAGGGAATGTTTTTTAAAAATGGACGAGTCTTCTGGAGCTAAAACTGTTGCTGATTTCTTATCATTGCAGGGAGTAGATCCTGCATTCATGTTTTTTCCCCCATCAATGTTAGCTCTAGCAGTTTTGACTGTACTGCAAAAGGCTTAAACTCTGCAATCCAAAGTCAGCTATGTAAGACAAGAGCCAACTCCAAGAGATAATAAATTATCTAGACATGACAATGGATTAAAATGGAACGTTTTGAAATTATTACAATATACCTCAGTGCTGTGCAGATTACTTTTGCCTGTGAAGTACTTGCAACAGCATTCAGAAAGGTGTGTGTGTGTGTGCGTGTGTGTGTGTGTGTATATGACAGTTACTTAATTGTTAAGGCACATCTTGAATCATGTGTTCAGTTACGGGCACCAAAATTTATTATGAATATTGAAAAGTTGGAGTACGTCCTGAGGATGGTAATCAGGAGGCTGAATTTATCCATGATCCTGTTAGTATCATATTAGATTTGATTGAAATCTTCTTAATATTCAGTTTAGAGAAGATAGTCTCCAGGATAGCAAGATCATTTAATACATACGTGCATACATACATTCATACATACATATGTATGCCTATAAGTGTCTATATTTGTATCTCTATGTCTATGTATCTATGTATCTATCCATCTATCCATCCATCCATCCATCCATCCATCTATTCCATCCATCTATTCCATCTATCTATCTATCTATCTATCTATGATAATCAACAAATCTCTCTCTGTCTCTCTGTCTCTGCCTCTGTCTCTGTCTCTCTCTCTTCAAGGATTGCTGGGGTTCCTATATGGTAAAAGGAATAAATTGTTAATTGTATATTCCCAGAAGATAGAGAAATGTTTGGAAGTTGAGTCAACTAGCACTTATTAAGGGCCACCACTTGCTGTAGGCAGTGTATTAAGCCTCAGGGATACAAAGAAAATCCAGAAATAGACCTTATTCTCAGGGTGCTTAATGTCTAATTAAGGAGAAAATATGTAAATAGTAAGTATAAAATATATACAGGTTAAATATTGGGTGCTCTCAGAGAAAATGCACTGAGTTTACGAGGGTCTGGAAAGGAATCTTGCATAAGATTGGACTTTCACTTAGACTTAGAGGAAGCCAAAGAAACTAGGAGACTGACATAAAGGAAGAAAGCATTCTAATAACAAAGGGCAGCTATTGAAAATATCCAGTCAGGAAATAAAATGAATTGTTGAAGGAACAGTGAGAAAGTTTTGGTTATTTGACCAGAAACAATGTGTGTTTGGGGGGGGGGGTACAAAGTGTAATAATACTGGAAAGTAGGAGGATGTCTGGTTTTAAGGAACTTTAAAGACCTTGTAAAGAATTTTATGTTTGATCCTCTTATAAGGAGCCACTGTAGTGAACGAATGGGAGGGGGGTGGTATGTAATCAACTTTGCCCAACTTTAGGTGGTGATAGCACTAGAGGAGAGACAGGAGAATATTTGAAAAATGTTACAAAGTAACACGGGACAAATAGGGAAACTACATTATATGTCAGTTACATTAATCAATAGTTTTAGACCATACACAGTAGCTAGGTGGTAGTTCTTAAAAATGAGGTTATGCCATCCAAAACAGACACAGAAGCTATGAGAATATAAATATAAATACAAAATAACTTTTGTGCAAAAAAGTTAGATAGAAATACTAGAAATAATATTTATTGTGCATGATTGAGTAAAGCCAATATAATTCCAAAGGACAATTTTCCCCAATCAGTTTATGTAATGCCACCTCAATTAAATTATCAAAATGATTTAATGAGATAGAAAAGAATAATAATAAGGTCCATTTGAAAGATAAGAGAGTCAGGAAGATCAAGGAAAGCAGGGAAAGATGTGAAGGACATAGATTCCATAGTATGAGACCTGAAACCATATTATAAGGTGAGAGCACTGTTGGAGTGTAAAATGTATAAATTTGATTATTTTAAATAAAGAATTTCCTGTATAACTAAAATCTTTGTAGCCAAGAAGAGAGGGAATGCAGAAAATGCATGTGGGAGTGGGTGGGTGGATGGCTGGGGGAGAACTCTCATAAACAGTTTCCTAGATATAATGATTTGGGGCTGAAATATTTTTTGTGATATAAGTAATGATAAAATGCTGAATTTAGAAAAAAATATGTAATGACTTAGGGTTATGAAGGAAGATGCTATTCACCTTCAGAGAAACAGATGATGAGAAGAAATGAGCATACTATATTCATAGTCTTATGTATATATGTTTGAGTGTGTGTGTGTATACATATATATGTATATTTATATATGTATATGTTTTGTATATCTATGCATGTGCATTCTTCTGTAAGTGTATTGGTAAGTGTATGTGTGCATTCACACTTAATTGAGTCTTCTTCAGGGTAAGTGGAAAATAAGGTAGAAATGTTACAATGGTTAAAATGAAAAAGCTTCACAACTAAGTTGATGTGGGAGTTTAGGTAAAATAAGTTGAGACTGAGACCTAAATTTTGTCTCTTGGTGACTGGGAAGATGGTGATTACCTTGACAATAATAGGGGAGGTAAGAAAAGAGAAGGATTTTGGTGAAAAAAGTTGAATTAAGCTTTAGTTATCTTGAGTTTAAAATGAATATCCAGTTTGCAATGTCTACTAGGTAGTGGGAGATGTAAGTCTGAAAGCAAGGAGAAAGTTTCAGAGTTAGAAAACATATATCTGAACCTCATCTCCATAAAGATAATAATTGACTATATGGGAGCTGATAAAATAAACAAGAGAAAAATGTAAGGATGAGGGGAAAGAGAACAATGACCCAAGGAAAAATTCTTTGTGACACCTATGATTAGTGGTGTTCCACAGACAAATGCCCTTTTGCGAAGGAGACAAAATAATTAGTCTGTAGATAAAAGGAGAACCAGGAGAGGGAAATTTCAGAAACACCTAGAGAAAAGAGAGTCAGAAAAACAAAAGAGTGATTATGATATCAAAGACTGTAGAGACACCTAGACATATTGTCTGAAAACAAATCTGCTAAATTTGGCACTTAAGAAATAATTGTTGCATTAGGAATGATGGAGTTTGAAGTCAGACTGCAAAGAGTTAAAAAGAAACTGAGAAGAAAGCCAGATTTTAGTGTCTTAAGGGTAATATTTTGCTACAAGAATTAGCTTGGTTAAATCCTAGGAAGCAATAAAGGGGCTCCTAATATGCTTTTTTCATGCTTTTTGACAGGAGGGAATATATTTTAAGATAAAAGTTATAAGCACTCTAGGATTTAAGTTAGAATTTTTTAAAAATCCTCACATCTAAGTCAACATTGGTCTCTCTTAATAATCTTACAGGTATATCTTTCTCTAGCTAAGCTCTAGACTCCCCGTAGTTCAGGCAAAATAGAACTTACTGGGAAAATTGGGATAACAAGACAGTAGATTACATTATAGTGCCTGTGGATAAACAGGCATCAGAAGGCAGAGTGAGAGAAATGAGTCAACCTTTTCTTGGGGTTTCCCTACGCCTAGGGTCTCTGCTCAAAGATACGTGTTAAGTATAAGAACTCTCCTTATTAATCGTTTTGTGACACTTCAGTCCTTTATCCCTTAATGAAGTGCTGAAAATGAAATGTTAGATCCAAAAATTTGAATCTCCATCCTAAGAATATCAACCTTCAATTTATAGGGAGCTACTTTTTATGTAAATTCCTTAAGGCATAATCTCAGTGGCATTTGGAAAAGATATAGGCATTGCTTTCACTCAGATATAATTGAGTTATTCAATCAAAGTAGTGTGTTATAGACAGAAAAAACTAAAATAAGTTGTTTTTAACCCCATTCTTCCATACGTAATACTTTCTAGTATTCATATATAGACAAAAATGATTTAGCTTGATAAATAGTAACATCTCCCTCATTATAAACATTCATGTAGAAACCAGTTGAATTTTTTGTGTAAATATTATAAAGGAATCATAGTTTCCATCTTGAAAGGAAATTTGAACACCATTGTGACAAACCCTTTCATTTTTCAGAGGTTCAAACTCAGACCTAAAGGAATTGACCATGGTCACACAAGTGAGGACAGATGTTAGAAATTAGAATCCATTTCCCTGACTTCAAATCCAGAAATCTTTCCATCATGTCACAATGTCTTCCAATGAAGGTCCCCCCCCCAAGTATAGCTTGTAAGAGATAATCTTTGATTTTCTTTGTAACTCCCTGATTCTAGAAATTTCAGTGGTAGAAAGTGAGGAAAAATAAGTTAGGAAGCATAGTGTTGCTTTTTTTTCCTAAAGAATTCACATAAACAATAGGATAAGATCACTCTGTTCTGAAAACTATAGTCTTTGTCTGATGATCCATAAGATGACATAATATCGAAAAAATGTTGTCTAGTTGTTTCAGTCATGCTTGACTCTTCATGATACTTTTGGAATTTTCTTGGCAAAGATTATGGAGCAGTTGGCCATTTCCTTCTCCAGCTTATTTTATGATGAGTAAACTGAGGTAAATAGGATTAAGTAACATGCCCAGGGTAACATATCTAGTAAGTGTTTGAGGTCAAATTTAAAGTTAGGAAGATGAGTCTTCCTGCCTCTAGGTCCAGCACTCTATTGCCCCTACAGGAAAAATGTCATTGACATTTGCTTCAAGATTTTTTTTTCCGTTTCTTTTTTTTCTGGTTCCACCAAAAGTTTGAGCCTTATGCTCCAAAGTTACATTCCATTTATTTGTGTATCTTAAAGACATGTATTGATTTGTTATTTCTTTCCCGAGTAGGTGAGATAATTGAGGGCAGGGAGCTTAACAGTGTTGTATCCATAGAGCTTAACATCAAGGCAGGGCCAGAGTAAGCACTTACCAAATGCTTGTTAACTCTCTGACTAAATCAAAAGAAATAAAGTAATTGTAGCTGTTTCGAGTGTATTTCATGGGTCCTCCTTGGAGCAGTTCATTTGGCTTCATGAACATTGAGGCAATAATGGGATATAGAAGAAAAAAATGCTAGTAATGGAATCAGAAAACCTTGATTCAAATCTTTTGTCTGCAACTAACTACTCATATGAGTTGGGAAGCTCCCTTTCCTCATTCTGGTTTTCAATTTTAATAACTCTAAAGGAAGCACACTGGACTAGAAAGCTTTGCATTCCTTTAGTTCTTCAGTCATGTCATACTCTTCACAACCTCATGGTCCATAGCACACCAGGCCGTTCTATCCTTTTCTATCTCTCAAAGTCTATTCAAGATCATTTTGGTTGTTTCCATGACACCATCTGTCCATTCCATCTTATCCTATCTTTTTTCCCCTTTTTAAAAATATTTCCCAACATCAGGATAATTTCCAATGATTCCCATCTTTTCATTATGTTACCAAGATATTTAGGCTTCTTTTTCAGTATTTGACCCTCCAGTGAAATCTGAATTAATACCTTTAAGTATTGACTGATTTGACATCCTAGAAGTTTTGATGTTCATAAATTTTCTCCAGCACCACAATTCAATATTGTCAATTCTGAAGCACTAAGTTTTCCTCATAGTTCAACTCTCATAGGTATACACTATCACTGGAAAAATAAAGCACAGCTTACACTGCATGATTTTTTTGTTGGCAAGGTGATATCTCTGTTTTTTAGTATGTTGTCCAGTTTGCCATAGCTTTCCTTACAAGGAGCAAATATCTGTTAATTTAATGGTGGCAGTTGCCATCTGCAGAGCTCTTTGAGTCCAAGAATATAAATATGAAACGAATTCCATTTCTTCCCCTTTTATTTATTTGGAAGTGATGGGACTAGTTGACAGGAACTTAGGTATTGTTTTGTTTATGTTAACCACCAAGCCAGCTTTTTATATTCTCTTCTTTCACCCTTATCAAAAGACTTCTTAATTCCTCTTCACTCTCTGCCATCAAACTGTCATCATCTGCACATCTGAGATTGTTGATATTTCTTCCAGCAGCCTTGATTTGGGATTTTGATTCATCCGACCTGGCACTTTGTATTTTTTCACCCTGCATATCAGTTAAATAAATAAGATGACAATATACAGTTTTGTTGTACTTCTTTTCTGAGCTCCCTTTGTAAACACAGACTATCACGTTATATCCCCTGCCACCATTATCAGCTCTGTTACTTTTTGTCACCTAGACTAGAAATACCCTGAGTACAAGATCTTCAGAAATCAGATACTAATTCTTGGGAAAGTTAATCAAGTGCATTTTTGAAGCCATTTGAAGTTGATCAATTTTAAGTGATTGGAAACTTGCTTGACCCAACATATTTTTTCAGCCTTTGAACAACCATGCAATTCTCCATATTTCGTCTATTTATCCACCAAGTCATCTTGCTACAAAATTCACTCTCATGGACATAGCACATTCACCCCTTTCCCTTCTTTCCAAACTGGGCACAGGAAAAATTTCATTACTACTTCTTTCCGAGTAGACCACCTCTTTAGGCACTGTGATAATACAAAATTTTTATCTACACGCTAACACTGGGATAACATTTACATTTTCACAGAGACTTTTGTATCATGAAGCCTCTACAAGTCTCAGTTTGCTAAGGACAAGCAATATTGTGATTGGCTACTGGCCAGCATACTTCAGTGGAATTTTCTCCATTATTTTTTCCAATGTGTATCTTAATTATATTGAATCTTTAAATAAACTTTGAAAGAAATACCATCAAGTGAATTATGAGTAACTCAAGAAAGAAGGAAGGAAATACTAATTCATTAATTTCCTATTACGTGCCAGGAATTGTGCTAAATTGTTCACAAATGTTGTCATATGTAATCCTCACAAGAAACCTAGGAAGTAGATGCTGTTATTGCTGTTTTAAAGCAAAGGAAACTGAGGTAGACATGTTCATTGAATGAAGACCAAGGTCACAGAGCTACTAAGTGTCTAAGGCCAAATTTGAAGTTCTCCCTTCCAAAGCTTATCACAGTGCCTGATATACAGGAAACATTTAATAAATTCTTATGGATTAGACTTGACCAGAGAGAAATTTTCTCAATCTTTGTTCTTCTATCATCTTCCCATTTGGTATGTCTCCCTTGGAATATCTTTTCCCTCTCAGCTCTTCTCAAGTCAGAAGTAATTTTATAAGCAACTCTCCCTCTATAAAAAGTGTACTTTCTTAATAAGGTATTCTACAAAATAAAAGAAACTTTGAAAATGTTAAAAAAATCATCCTTTTGAAAAGAAAAGCAAGAAGATCAAAGGAGCAACTGTGATATTCTCATGAAACTAAGTAGGGTTTCATTATACTAATTGTTCTCATTATACTGATGCTTAATTGCATAGTTTCTTATATAATCTTGCTATTTTCCAACAGGGAGTAAAAATTAGAAAGCTTCCCATATTCTTTTTCAAAGACTCCAGCAAGTGGCACCCTAACATGTATGAAACTCCATGACTAGGGGAAACTGTAACTCATCATTACCTCAATTTACTGGAAAAGGTGAAAATTCATAAATCTGTGTTAGGTAAAACTACTTCAAAAGCTATTTAATTAACCAGAGGGCCAAGGATTTTGATTTTCATAGAAAAATGGTATCTTCTATTTCTATAATACTTCACTATTGTAATAGCTTTTTGTCAAGATTCATCCTGGTGACAAAGACTGTAAAATACAACCAGATTATTTGTGACATCAGATAATGGTTTTATCTAATAGTGTGATTGAGGGTTGCACCATTTCACCACACTTAACACATCTATCTGATTTATTTTCATAACATTTCCCTCAAGTAGGTAGTACTTGTATTAATAAATTTATTTTCTAGATGAAGAAGCATGATGAATGAATGAATTAAAAGAAATAAGTATTCATAATGTGCCAAGCAGTGTGTTAAATTCTATGAATACAAACAGAAAAAAGAGAGTCCTTTTTCTCAAAGACTTCACACTTTAACTGTAGAAAACACATAAAATAAAATTCATATGCAAGACAGAGGGAAAGTTGAGGAAGTCATAAACGTTCAGCAGTAAGGCAGATGGAAATACCCAGGGATCCTCATATAACATCAGTAGGTCAGATGTCAGAGCTAGGATTTGTAAGGAATAGAAACAAGACATAAGGTAAAGTCTGAAATAAATTTGTACTCAACAGAGGGGGAAATGTTAAAGACTCATGATCTAGGATCTCTACCAAAATCAAATAGGTGCTACTTCTCATCTTATCTAAGCCTTTAAACTCTATCAGGTCAAACACCCTTTGGTGGCCTGGGACCATTAGAGAAGGCAAAGACAGGGAACAACTGTAATGGAAATTTTTTTGGATAGAAGGGAGCAAAACAGAAATGCTAACAGATTCAAATATCATTGGAACTGAATATAAATCCCATTTTCAGGGACAGAACCAATGTGGTTGAGAAGAGGCAGTAAAACAGATAACCTATCCCAAAACTCTATTTCTAAGCAACTTTAAAATAATACCTCAAATTGAATTATGGGTTTGTAGGGACAACAAAAGGTTAAATCGAGAAATTATCTGGTCAAAGACAACTCAGGAGGTCAATAGAAAAAGTCTGTGAAACCAGGGTGAGCATCTGCCTGGAGCAGACATGGTATGGTTACAATGAACCTTGGAGAAATATGGGAGCTCTTAGAAACATAAATTGAAAGGGAGTTGGACAACTTGTAGTTCTACGATGGGGAAAAGTTTTAACATTTGTGTATGCAAGGGGCACATTGGCCCTTGGTACAGTTCCAGGGTAAGAGGAATGATTGCAGTTGTGGCTGTGGGTGAACATGGACCATGACTGGGTGAAGATCAGAGTAAAGGTCAGGAGGGAAGATGGATATAACTCTTCCCAGATCACACCACCACAGAAAAATCTAAAATTTGCAAATACCCAGAACTAGTTCCGAAAACAGAACATGAAAAAGCCTACAGTAACTATAAGTATGTTGATATGGTTATTAATCACAAAATGTAACAGGCTCTCTACATGAGAAATATAGTCAGAGCATTTACTCAAGTACCTGAAGACTGAGTCCCAAAACCAGAAAGTCAAAG
>JAQQSW010020964.1:0-10752 GCA_028646575.1 Pseudocheirus occidentalis | reverse complement strand
ATAGGGAGAGCCCTCCTGCCCTACCAGAAAATAGGAGAGCAGAGCAGGGGAGGGGCTTTACAGTGGGAGTGCTGTTATGGGGTTGGGGCAGGAGCAAGACAGGGAGAAAATGTGTAATTCAAAAAATGTAATGAAAATGAATAATGTAAACAAGAAAACAAATAAAAACTAAATTAAAAAAAAAGTTGAAAAGCAGGTTCATAGAAATAAAACCTAAGTATCCTTGGATGCGGGCAGGGGTATTTATTGTTTGTTTCTTTTTTTGAATTTTGTAGCTAGGTTCTTTTCTGTATGTAGCCTTAACTGAAAGTACAGTGGCCACTCATGAGCCAATGCATTTGCTCATTGGCATGGAAGCTCCTCATTTTGAAAACTCTTATGGAAGACTCCCATCCCTGCTTCCTGTTATTCCTAGGTGACAAGAATCACATGAATGAGAAGAAGATGAGAACATCAAGGGGAGAGGCAAATGCACTAGAGTGACAGAACCTGCTACAATAGAGGCTTGAAAAAGAACGCATCTTGAGATGAATTAGGAAGGCTAAGTCAGGGTTAATTAATGGAAGGTCTTGAATGACATTTCAGAATTATATGTGATTTGACACGACCATGGCAATTTAAAGTACATCTGCTTCTATAGTGACTGTAAATACTGGTTTAGATTTTGCTAATTTTTCTTACCTTTTATGCAATATTTTTACTTCAATTTTCTTAACAAGCAAAAGTGATTATGCATATTTCCCTAACAAAAACTGTTTGGATGATTACTTTGCTTTTCCCTTTCCCATGTGCAGTCAATAAGCTCTGTGCTAAGATCTGGGCATACCAGGAAAGGCAAAAGCAATCTCAGTATTCAAGGAGCTCACAGTTGGATGGGGAACACATGACAAGCCAACAATTGTACATGTGCAGGATAGACTGAGAATAATCTCAGAGAGAGGTGCTGGCATGAAAAGGATGAGAAAGACTTCTTGTGGGTCCCTAGAAGTTCACAGGCCTTCCTAAGACTCAGCATCTTCTATAAGCTTAGAGCAGGTATTCTTTATAAATCAGTTTTGATCATTTTTTTCAATGACTGGTTTCCTTTATTAATGTGTGTATTTTGTTTTATGAATATTAAACCAACCTTCTGAGGAGGGATCGACACAGTATTTCACCAGACTGACAAAGGGGTTCGTGGCACATCCAAGGCTACGAACACTTGGCCTAGAACTTTGAGATGCCCATGACACATCCTTTTTTCTTTTTCCCTTAGGAAGACCCACTACATTATGTGAAACTGTGGGAAAGGCTGAAATGTGGCTGATGCGAACATACTGGGATTTTGAATTTCCTCGTCCATACTTGCCAAATTTTGACTTTGTTGGAGGACTCCACTGTAAGCCTGCCAAACCTCTCCCTGAGGTAAAGCTTCCCATGTGGTTTTCCAAGGCTTAATATCCTACAAAGAAGGGCTATTTTCTGGGCATAAGGGCAAGGAGGGGTGAGAGATAATGAGCATTCATTAATGTGCCAGGCACTATTTTATGCTTCACAAATATTATCTCTTTTATCCTGAAACTCAGAAGGTTGGAGCCAGTCCTATTACTATTTTACAGTGGAGGAAACTAAAGAGAATAGATGTAAAGTGACTTACCCAGGGTCACACAGCTAGCAAGGTCTGTGGTCAAGCTTGAACTCTGGAATTCCTGACTCTAGGCCTAGCCCTCTATCCATGTACCACCAGGTGCCCTAAGGGCAGTTGGACTGAGCCGGGACTCTGGAGACCCCTGGTCTAGTTCTTCATTTGTTTTGACCTTACTGTGTATTTTCAGGCAGAGATTTCTGATTGTCTTTGTACTGTGTACTCATTACAGTTATGGAGACATTGGAAATGAAAGTTTAATTCCTCCCTTCTCCTAAATTGAGAAGGGAAGGTTTTGGATTCTATATGAGGTGAATGTGGACAAACAAGACTTTTTCATTTCTTTTTTTGATAACAAGGGAAGTTTCAAAGGATGTTAGTGTACCTGGGAAGTAGAAAATTGTATCAGAATTATGACATTTTGAAAAAGCAATAAAATAAGTGTAACAATCAAGTTATGAGTTAATAAATCAATCAAATCATCCTTCCCCGTTTACACTGTGATGAGATGCCATGCTCTGATACATTTAAATTACCCTCATTTAAATTAAATGATAAGATAATATACTCAGACACATTTTTCAGGTTTTCTTTAAGTGTAAACAAGACCTAACACCTCCCTACATAAAATAATAATAATAAAAACACGACCAAACCCCAGCATTCCTGCAGCATCTACTATGTGCCAGGGTCAGTGCTAAGCGCTTTACAAATATGATCTCATTGGATTTTCCAATTACCCCTGGAAGTCAGATGCTATCACTGTCCCCATTGTGTTGATGAGGAAGCTGAGGCAGACTGGGGATAAATGGCTTGCCCAAAGTCACACAGTTAGTAAGTGTCTGAGGCTGGATTTGAAATGAAGGCTTCCTGCTTCAGGTCTGTTGTTCTACCCACTACACCTGTTTTGATTGGCTCAGAGACTTGCTCACACTCTGTGGGTCTTCTATAAAACTGAAAACCATTTCAGAAGCCAAGACTTGAGTGATGGCAGAGAGGAGGAAGAACCACATCTTAGCAGTAATCTCTTGGAGAGAAAGAAAATGCCTTGCCTTGTATCTCTTCCTGACCATTTTAGACTAGAGAAGTTCTTTGAGAGCCTCACAGGGTCCAAAGGATTCTGGGCTTTCCTTCAGTGCCCTGGTAGGGTCCCTAGAACAAGTGATGTTAATGTCTACATTGGGAGTCAAGGACAGACTTTACAGAGATTGAAGGTTCTACAAAACGCTCAGGGGAAAAAACAAACAAAAACCTATACCGTGTGTAAGGGAAGCATGTGAAGGCTCCAGAAACCCAAAGGATTTCTGGGAACTGTGACCACAGGTGCTCTTTGAGTTTTAGATCCCTTTCTCTTAGACTTTATATTTAATTGGTAGATTATAAAGCACATGAAGGAGAGAAGTGAAGCCTGGGACAGCAGACTGAGGTCAGATTGTGAAAGACTTTGAATACCAAAATACAAAATTACCATTTTATTTTAGAGAAACTAGGAAGCCACTTTTTCAATAGGATAATAACAGTCAAATCTCTGTTTTAGAAATATCACTTTGTTTTGTGGAAAATGGATTAATTAGAAAGAAGGGAGACTGGTAAAGGGAACTCCAAAGGTAAGATAGGAGGTGATAGGGACCTGAACTAGACTGGTGGATCTGCGCCAGGAGGGACGGGGGTTCAGATGGAAAACATGGTATAAAGCTAGAACTGAGGAGACTTGGCAACTATGTGTTGGGCGGGTGGAGTGAGGAACAGTGAGAAATTAAGGAAAAGGGGAAGTCATTCAAAGTAGCTTATGCTACTTATCAAATAACTTAAATTTTTTTAAAAATATATATACAAGAGATGGGGGAGGGGGAAGAAGTTAACAAGATTTTAGGTAAGTATAAAAGGACAGTAGAATCATATCAGATGTATTAAAATTCAGAATGAATTGAAGTTACCTAGAAATCTGAGAGTTACCAAAAAAGATAGAAGTACTGCTTGAAGTGCATGGGACAATGATGAAGAGAAGAAGGTGCTCTTTTTCAGTTTTGCTCTTATTTTCTCTGCCAAGAAGAATGATCTATAAACTTTTTACAAAGCACACACACAAAAAAAAGATAAGCAGTAAAAGTTTCGTTCTACACGTGAAGAGATAATGAGGTAAATGATTTACCCAAGGTAGCATGGTTAAGAAATATCAGAAGCAGAACTTAAGTTGAAGGCTTAATTCTTTAAATGTCTGTTCCTGCTATATGTTTTTCACTATGCCCTGCTGAAATGAACGTCACCATAACTACTTTTGAACTCTGCCTGTGAGAAATTTTTATGTGCATGGAGACTCTCCACCATGATTCTGAAAACACTCTAATTTGTTTGACTCTGCTACTCACCCAGGACCCTATAAACCTGGCCTTTTGGTCTTGTGTCAGGTAGAACTATCTGCTGTATATAGAATTGGTATACAGAGAATATCTTCAAAGGTAAATTATCTTGAATGTAATACAAACCAGAAAGAGAAAACAGAGTTAATATCCTAATCCCTGGTGACTTTTAACTCCTGGCCACTTTGTATGTTTAAGGAAGATATACAGTGAAACAATAAAACAAGATTAATTTTATGAGCCACAAATTAACTTCAGTCTCCCTCCTCTATAGATTTTATTTTTTTTATATTTTTTTTATTATTTTAATTTTTAAAAATTTATTTTTGAGCGATCAAAAATCTATCTTTTCTCTCTCCTCCATTACCCCATTATTAAAAGAAAAGCAAATCCCTTGTAACAAATATGTGTAGTCAAGCAAATCAAATCCCTCACTTCAGCTACGTTCAAAAACTGTATTTTTCAATCTATACCCAGAGTTCACCATTTCTGTGGCAGGAGGTTGGTAGTATGTCTAATCACTTGTCCTCTGGAGTCCTGATAGGTCATTGCATTGATCAGAATACTTTCTCTTTACAAGGTTGTTGTTGTGCCATAAATTGCTTTCATGACTCGACTTATTCTGCCACAATTCTTACAAGTCTTCCCAAATTTCATTGAAATCAACCTCTTCATCATTCCTTATAGAACAATAATATTCCATTATTTACACACATGCCCATAACTGGTTCTGCCATTCCTCAATTTAAGGAAATCCCCTTTAGTTTGCAGTTCTTTGCAGTAATTTGCTGAATAGCAGGAATTATTAGCCTTTTATGATATTGTGAGTCTTTTTGCAGCCTGGTGAAGCCAACGAATTCCCTCTCTGAGTAATGTTTTCAAATACATAAAATGAAGAAATACATAAAAATGCATATGAAAATGTATATGATTGCAAAGAAACCAATTTGATTTAAATACAGATACTAGCTGGGTGTTGTGACACACACCATTAATCTCTGTTACAGGGAAAGCTGAAGTCTAGCGGGTTACCTGAGTTCAAGAATTCTTAGTGTCCATAATATGTCTGATACCAACATGGGGGAGCCACAAGGCTGCCTAAGGAAGGGCAAATTGGCCCAGGTTAGAAACAGAAAATGGCAAAACTCCCATGCCCATCAGTAATGTGACTGGC
The DNA here is from genome assembly GCA_028646575.1 of Pseudocheirus occidentalis. Taxonomy (NCBI): domain Eukaryota; kingdom Metazoa; phylum Chordata; class Mammalia; order Diprotodontia; family Pseudocheiridae; genus Pseudocheirus; species Pseudocheirus occidentalis. Next base: position 5,594 of record JAQQSW010020964.1, on the reverse strand, counting down.
CTATAGCAACCTTTGTACTTTTAAGCTGAGCAATAAAGGTGGAACTAATTTCTTGCTATGTATAGATGCTTATCAAAATATGTTTTAAAATACAATTCCATAGAGCCTACATTAAACCCCCTGCTCTGTAACCCCTTCTTGTTTTTAATTTTATTGTGATTATTCTTTAAAAGTCACACTTTTAGTCATCAGTCATTTGCTGTCAGTATATATACATTAGTTTAAAGAATCCAGTTCAGATCTTACCTCTCCAGGAATCTCTTCCTCTTACCTCTAACCAGAAATAATTTCTCCCTTCTTAGATTTCTGATACTCTTGTTTATAATTCTCCCTTATTTTTTCATGCTCTTGTTCTCTTCTGATAGATAATAAATCTCTTCTTTTCAGGAAATGGAAAAATTTGTGCAGAGCTCTGGGGAACATGGTATAGTGGTATTTTCTCTTGGTTCAATGGTTCAAAACCTGACTGATGAAAAGAATAATCTGATGGCTGCAGCTCTTGCCCAGATTCCACAGAAGGTAAGAAAAAGGAAACCTCTTCTGCTGCCTTGGTCTATTTCAAATTTAGAAAGAGGGTGTCCTTGGCAAGTTCCAGTGTAATCTTATATTATAGATTACTTCCTGTAGAATAAGTTCTCAAGTATTTTCTTAAGTATTGAACCTTAGGAATACAAGGTGGGGCATGAGATTATTTATCAAATTTACCTCATTTTCTGTTGTTGCAAAAGATTATTAATGGTTAAAACAAAGGGAAATGAACCCCTATAGCTGATTTAGAATATTTATCACCTTCCTGCCTGAGCAGCATTTTCTCCAAGGATCCTGGACTGTTTTGAGGTCACAGAACCTGGAAACAAACTGGTGTTTACAAAGAAAAGGGTAAAAGTAGGACCTGATCATGGAAAAATGGTCCAGATCCCTGGCATCACTAAGAAAAAACCTTAAATTCTTTCACAATAAAAACATAAATAAATAAAAAATAAAATACTCCTTGCCTACTTTCTCTGGGCCTAATTTTCTTCATTTATAAAGGACAGGGTTGGATAGATTCTCATTAAAGATCCTTCTGATTTTAGAGTTTTATGATTCTACTCACATTATACTGTTTCCTTTTATTTTGAAAGGTTCTATGGCGGTACAAAGGAAAAAAGCCAGACACATTAGGTCCAAATACCAGAACCTATGACTGGATTCCCCAGAATGATCTTCTTGGTGAGACTAATGATTAGAAATATTGAAATTTTTGAATGTTTGTATACAAAAGTAAACTTATCTTCTTGTTTCTCTTCCATTTTGAAGACAGAGAGACAGAGAGAGACAGAGACAGAGACAGAGAGAGAGAGACAGAGAGAGACAGAGGGGGGGAAGAGGAAAAGGGAGAGACAGACAGAGACACTGAGAGAGAAAGAGAGAGACAGCGACAGAGAAAGAGAGAGAGAAAGAGACACAGAGACAGAGACAGAGAGAGACAGAAACAGAGACAGAGACAGAGACAGAGAGACAGAGAGAGAGAAAGAGGCAGAGTTTTGTCCATTACACTGATCTCATTGTGAGAATGGAACATCTTTCCAAGTGAAGTATTCATGAAAATTCTCCATGTAAGAAGTAAGTTGTTTACTTTATTAAATATTTCCTATTAATAAGATACCTTGAGAGAAATGGTAATGTATACTAGAGAGATTTGGAATTTGGGAGACATAGGCACAAATTTGGTCTCTTATTAGTCTTTTGTCTCTAGACTAGTGACTTGCCACTATGAGCCCTAAGCACCTTTATAACTAAGCAATAAAGAGGCCATTATCATAGGTCTTTGACTTACATGTAATATCGAGGTTAATTCAAGGACAGTGCATTGACTTAAGGGATTATGAAAAAATCCTGAATGAGTTAAGTTTCATATTCATACTTAGTCAGAGTTATCAGTGACACCTAAAAATCCCCAATTACTCTAAAAGGATTGAAATATTTTGAATATCATTCAATATCATTCAATATAATTGAATATCAGGCCAACAGAAGATTGCAAATAAATATAAAGTAGTTATAAAACTCAGTTAGCCTTTCCCAGGTGTTTCTTTCCTCTTACTATGTAAGGGGGAAAAGATTCCTGTCTTGTGAAAGCAAGTAAGTTAGATGATGATAATGATAGGAATTTACTGAATTACTAGCTCATTAGTAGTTCTGTTGCTGCTCTCAGGCTATACTACACTAAAGGAAGCACAGTGCAGGGGAATCTATGCTGGATTTGGGGTTGAGGGATCTGGGTGAAAATCTTGGTTTCCTGCAAACTAGATTTTGACCTTCATAAGTCATTTCAGTTTTTTGGGTAAAAGAACGTCTTCATGTGTAAAATAAGAGAGAATTAGACCACATTAGTTCTGAGATCCCTTCTAGTGATCCAATGGAAAGGTCAAAATAGTAGAATATTTTGGTAAAGAGCTAAAGGATCTTTAACTTTGTCTTTTTTTTAATGTTTGATAACTATAATTAAATATAACTGGTTTCTTTTGTGATCCTCTTTCTGATATGTTATGCTTTTAAAAACATGATTCTGATAAAGAGGCCATAGGTTTAACTAGACTGCCAGGGGACCGATGGAAAAAAGAAAAAAATTATTAAAAACCTCTATGGGGCAGTTACGGTGCTCAGTGAATAGAGCACCAGCACTAGAGTCAGGAGGACTTGACTTCAAATCCACCTCAGACAGTTAACATTTATTAGCTGTGTGACCTTGAGCAAGTCACTTAACCCTAAATGCCCTACCCTCCCACCTGACATATGTACATATATGTGTGTGTGTACATATATACATATAAAGAATTTCTGTGATGAGAGGTTCATTTCCTTCTAGAAAAATTACTCTGAGGATTAAGTCTATGGATTTTTTCAACATTCTCAGTCATCTTAAATTGCAGGGTGAGGGGGAAGGGATAAATTATGAGAAATTCACAAGAAAAAAGAAGAAAAAGATGTGGTAAGGTTTCAACTTGGGTACTTACTTTGATTTGAAATGGCAACTAAGAATTAAGTTGATTATATTGAGAGAAAGTTGAAAGTGACCTGGTTTGCATGTTGTTGTTGTTACACTCAGAGAAATAGAGGGATGTGGGTTTCCACAGAAATTGTCTATCAGACAAATCTATGAAAAGAAAGAGCAATTGTTTGGGGACTCTCCTGAAAAAAAGAGTCCTTTCTTTTCTAGTTGCCTCTGTGAAAATTTTTAAACATTAATTAAATGGTGCAATGCAAGATTTTGGCGGGGTCCATTTCAGTTCCTTGTCTTACTAATTGTAACTGCAGCCAGAGATGAACATGTAGACACCACCTCATGTTCTTTCATTTAAAGTTCCAAAGCAATCACATTTTTATACCAATTTGTTACCTTAATACCACTGCCTGAATGACTTAGATAGTTCATTCCTTCTTCTATTTCTAAATCCATCATACCTTAATTAAATTAAATTGATCCCTTTTCCTTCCATTTCTGTCCTAGGTCACCCCAAAACCAAGGCTTTTATCACTCATGGAGGAACCAATGGGGTCTATGAAGCTATCTATCATGGAATTCCCATGATAGGAGTGCCCATATTTGCCGATCAGCCTGATAACATCCTTCACATGAAGGCTAAGGGAGCAGCTGTTGCACTGGACTTTAATAAAATGACAACTGCAGACATGGTTAATGCTTTGAAGACAGTCCTCAACAACCCCTCGTGAGTATCCTAATTCACTGCTTTCTTACTACTAATAACTTTAACTACCAGTACAGGTAATGGTTACAGTGAAACAAATATTTATAGTCAAAATACTGGTTTGGATCCTAGTAGAATACTCAGCCTCGAATCACAAGTTCAAATCTGGCCTCAGATATTTACTAGCTGTGTGACTCTGGACAAGTAACTTTACCCAGTTTGCCTCACTTTCCTCATCTGTAAAATGAGCTGGAAAAGGAAATGACAAACCACTTCAGTTTCCTTGTCAAGAAAATCCCAAATGGGGTCACAAAGAGCAGAATGTGACTGAAATGCCTGAACAACAACCTATGTAACATTAGGACAAATCATTTCACCTCCTTTAGGAGGCTGGAATAGATGGCCTCTAAGATCTAGAGGGGACCCTAAATGTGTGATCCTACAACTCTGTTAATTAAATGTAACATTTTCAAATCACGTTTTTTCTTTTATTCTTCTTATTTTCTCTTCTTTCTCTCTTTTTTTTTGATCCTGTCTCCCTATCTTACTCCGGCTAGAAGTACAATGGCTGCCCAAGGATCAATCCCACTGCTAATTAACACGCAACATTGGCACAATCTATTTATATCCTTGTCTGGTTCTTCCCTTCTTTAACAGCTTAGTGGCTCCATGTTCCCAAGTTCTTACTGTATTGTTGCTAACCAATCCATAAAAGCCCTAGACTGAAATGTCTTCTGGATTGAGTTTTTGATATGTCACAAAGCTCCTAAGCATCTTCAACATGCCCTCATCCTCTTACTCCATGTCATTGGCTTCCTAATTGCTTATGTGGCAACCATTGTCTTCATAGTTGCTAAATGATGCCAGGTTTTCTGCCAACAGGAAAGAAACAAAAGAGGGAACAACGTCCGTGAATATTTAATACAGACTGGCTTTAACCCTTTTGTAGCTCAGAATTCCCAAACTTAAATGATCCACCTCCCTAATCCTCTCCAGTAGCAGGGACTACAGGAGCACTCTGCTGTGTCTGGCTTAAAAGAGCTTATTTTCAATGAAGTAATATTATATATGAAAGGCAGCTATCACATTTGGCTGCCAATTTCCCTTTACAACATGCTACTGACTCTCTCTATAGGATGTTTATAGAACATTACACATAATAGTCACTTAATAAGTGTTTGGTAATGGAATTAAGGAAAATCATAGTGGGTCATAAATTTTTTAAAACTATTTGAAACAAACATTTCCAAATGCAAGAGCTGCTTCAGTACTTTGGGGAAGTCAGGCCCTTATTGTCTCTTCAGAAGTGAAACTTCCAACATTGACAACCTCTCAGCCTGCTTACTAGTCCTATCTCTCCATACAAATCATCCACAGACCATCTACTCAACCCAATGGAAGAGACCTATTAGGTGTTTTGACATTTTGTGGGTACTAGTGCAGGGCTGAAGCTATTCCTCTGCTGTCTGGCCCTCTTAACCTTCATGATGGTTCACATATAATTAGAAATGGAAATTGGCCAGTTCTATATCCATGATGATTTTCCACATATGATTCACAAAACAGATGCCCTAAGGGAAAAAAATATTTCATCAGTAAATACCAAGAATTCTATTTTCTGTTTTGCAACATTTGATGAAAGACAACAAATTCTTTCACCTGCAAGACAGGAAGTCATGTGGCTCACAGTTCACCTCCCTTCTTTCTTTTTCATAAAGGATAACTATGTGACTGGGTTAGAAAGATGCTCAGTGTCTTTGACCAACTCCAAATTGGACTATCGTCTAGGTGACTCTTTTGTAGATATTCTAAGGGGGAAAAGTGACTTAGTGTTTTGTGTTTGTGTATACGTTTCCCTTACAGGTACAAAGAGAATGCTATGAGATTATCAAGAATTCACCA
>JAQQSW010020963.1:0-10753 GCA_028646575.1 Pseudocheirus occidentalis | reverse complement strand
TCTCATTCAAATGGCATATAAGTTTCTTGAAGGTAAAATTGAACTTCATCTTTGTTTTTATACGCCAGGTGCTAAGCCATAAGGAAGCATTCTTCTTTCTCCATCTCATTCCCTTTCGTACTTGCTGAATGAAGATCATGACTCTCACTCAGACCTTTTCAATCTGCTTGCACCTTTTATTAAAAAAACAAACAAAACAGAAAATTCCATATCCAATAGGAAATTACCAAGACTGATGGTCCTGAAGCTGGTGACTATTTGATGAGTAAGTGGAAAGTTTACAGAGATCTCTTTGCCTCTTTTGTGTTCCTCTGTCATCTCTCTCTTCCTGCCTGATGTAAAAGTACTAATACAGTGCTCCATACTCATTGAGTATTCATAAGTATTGTTGATTAGTATATCCATCCATACTGGCCTATTACCCCAAATCCCATAGAGACAACTAAGTCAAACTGCATGTTTTATACATGCATTTTCCTTCAGGAAACACCTATATTCAGTAAATAATAGTTTTGATGGATGCCTTTTCTCTCTAATTCCAATTATATATTTGTTTGCTTGTTTTGCCCAGACCTGTGATTTCGTTGATGCAAGGAACTCTTGAAGTAGAAACTTCATCTATCAATGTACATCAGCAATTTTTCTCCAATTTATAATCTTAGAGAATTATCTGGGAGCACAGGAAATTTAAGTGATTTACTTAATTTGTGGTCACATGGCCAGTATATATCAGGGGCAGGAATTGAACACAAGTCGTCTTGACTCTGAGGCCACCTCTCTATCCATTATGTTAGATTGTTTCATTACAGTTCTGGGTATTGTATTTAATTTCTGCTAATCTTTAAAACCCCAGATTAAATGTCATTTCCTCAATAAATTCTCCCTTACTTCTTTCGAGTATAAACACCTATTTTGTCTATGACTCCATTTCTGTTTGTCTCAATCTCTGTCACTGTCTCTGGTTCTCTTCTCCTCTGAATCTAAAGTTCTAACAGTGTTTTACCTCCCTCCATGACCTAGAGAGAGAAGAGAGACTATGGTATTGCAGAGAGCAAGCTAGCCTTGAAGTCAGCCCAAAATGTGTTTAAGACCTAACTTTTGACACAATCTGGCTGTGCAACATTGGACAACCCTCATAGCTTCTCGGTCATCAGACATCTCTTTGAAAACATAAGCTTCAGAACAAGTGCCAGCCTGTATAGTTAGAATGAACTTTCTTGTCAGGAGCTCTGTTAAGTAATGAAATCATAGTTCTGGCACAAAAAAAAGCTGATTTTAATAGATGTCTTTATATTTGACTTGGAGCCAGTAGGTGAAATATCCTCTCCTCTCCTTCCCTTTCCCCCAGAAACTGTAGGCCTTGAAATATTACCTATACTCCTATACTGATTTCACTTTCTTTGTGACAGATAACAGGATATGGTGACTTGAATAAAACCACCCATTTGCCTCCTTAAGATTCTTTGGCACTTAAAATAGTGGGTGGGAAGAAAGATACTTTGCCAGCTCCTGAACAAGTGAGGATAGGTTATTTGGGCACTGGGCACGCTTCCTATGTAATATTTCCCATCTTTGTGTCTTTGCACTGGCTTTCCTTCATGACTGCAAAGCATTCCTTGATCATCTCTATTTCAAAGAAATCTTTCTTTTCTTTCAGCATCAGCACCATTGTTATGCAAAGATCCATATCTTCCCCAAAAGTTAGTGTTCTCCCTCCTCAGAACTACCCTGTCCTTAATTAACTTCGATTTATGTAGATTTAATTTCCTTTTATTTATTCTGTATATATTCACATGAGTACTTATTGTCTCCCTCATTAATATAAATAAAGTTCATGAAAGAAAGGATTATTTTATTCTATGCATGGATATAATGGATTTAGAGTGAGGGAGACTTGCATTTGAATCCTGCCTCAGGTACTTACTAGCTGTGGGACTTTGGGCAAGTCACTTAACTACTCTGGGCCTCAGTTTCTCCTTCTGTACAATGAAGAGGTTGGATTCAATGACTACTACTATATTTTTTAGCTCTAAATCTATGATCTTATATTGATTTTTGGGAGGAAGATATGTCTCTTTGAAAGATATACGTAACTTCAAAGAATTTATTAAAGGATTTCCATTTTATTTTCCTTCTGTTAGTAAACTTTATTTAGAAATATTGGACTTTTGTCAATATAATTGGAGAGTGAACCTTAGGATGACAGGAAGTTACATACTATGTATATGTCTGACATTTTCTCATGGTTTGAAGTGGGGGTGGTGAGCTAAGAGTGTGATTGAATCCCCTGGTGGATAATGAAGCCCTTTGATCATGAAAGTCTCTGACAGAGGGGTTACCCATTTATCTTTGTATGTGTCTTATTAATACTATTAGATTAAACTTCCTAAGGGCAGGGATTGTCTTATTCAATCGTATATATCCCCCATCACCTAGAAGAGGGCTTTGCATATAGTAAGCACTTAATACATTTTTGTTGAATTCAACACAGAAAAGATAGTGTGGTATGATGAGGAGAGCACTGACTTTGCAGTCAGTGGACCTGGGTCCAGATTCTATCTTTAAAACTAGTTATGTGACCTTGGGCAAACTGGACCTCTGTTTATCTGAAAATGAAGGGACTGGACTTCCAAGAACTTCTGAGTGATCTTTCAGTTCTTTTTAGAGGATCCTATCATACAGAAACCTTTGGCTTCTGATCTATGGTACTATGAACTGAATTACTCAATGAATGCTTTATGTATTTTCCCACCACAGATACAAAAGAGGGCCCATATACATGAGGAACAAGGACTCCCCTTTTCTGGAGATTCTTACCTACTAGACAAGGCCTAAGAATCCAGTCATAGAGGAAACAAGATACAGTAGGTGAGTGCAAAAAAAAAATAGAAAGATCTGAGGCAAAAAGATGGGGAGAGGTTAGAATATGATCCAGAGCAGGTTTTGTGATGCCCCACCCTGCATACTCTGCTCTTGGTTATTCTGTAATCCATGCAAAGGGCAGCTTACCTATCAGATGGTATTTAAGGCGATGGTGTTACTGAAATGATGTCAGTGGAGATTTATTTGAAACTATAATGACATTCAAAGTATACTGTGCATGTCAAATACTAGCTTGTCCAAAAATGTAGAAAACGGACTTAGAATCTTTTTTTCCTTTTCTCCAGAAGCTCAGAGATTTCACAAAATCATGAATATTTAGCTTCAACATGGTAAATTCACACCATTACATGGCAAATAGCTTCCTCTGAGGGGATCTGAGTCCAAGTATTCAAACATGTTTCAGTCTTTTGAGGTGAAAGAGATACAGTTTTTCTTGCCATTGACATAGTGAACTGATCCCTGGTTATCTTTTTCTTTCAATCCAGTACAGAGACAGTCCAGCTGTCAGAGAGCAGCATCATTCTGTCAGCCCAGTTTTGAGAGAGAGACAGAGACAGAAGCAGTCACACAAGACAGAGAGACAGAGATATAGAGAGAAAGAAACAGAGACAAAGAGAAGGAAAGCAGGAAAGAGAAAAGGGAGAGAGAGAGACAGGGACAGAGAGAGAGAGACAGAGAGACAGAGAGAGAGAGAGAGAGAGACAAAAAGACAGAGAGAGATAAAGACAGAGAGAGACAAAGAGAAAGACAGAGATATATAGAGAGAGGGAAGCCATAGGACAATATGACATGAAGACTTTCTGTGCTGTCTCTTCTCCCAAATCCTAGTCTTCTCTAGAAAAGAGTTTAAAATTCTTATGTGCCACCATGGATGAAGCCATCTATATCTATGTTTCCCAAGAACATTTATTAATGGCAGTAGAGTCTAGCCCATAGATCACTGGAATGGGAGCTAAGGAATTCAGATTAATTTTTAGTTCTCATAGTAAATGTTCACTGTGACTTTAAGAAAAGTCATTTAGTTTCTCAGCCAATTAGCATTTATTAATTACCTAATATGCATCAGGTGATGTGATAAACTTGGGCCTTACCAACTATAGATATAAAATAAGGATAGTCATAGCTATTTTTTTATACCTTGCTAGAATTTTAGTTTGTTTATTTCCATATATAGCCTGAGTTTACGTGTGTGAGTGTGTGTGTGTGTGTGTGTGTGTGTATGTGTGTGAACAGTAGACTAGGCACTCAGAAGGGTTTAATGAAATTTAGCTATTATTGAATATATGCTGTGGGACAGGTACTAGACTAATGTTAGAGGATGCAAAGGCAGAAATAAAATAGTCTCTCAAGAAATCATGAATATTTAGATTTGATGTGGGAAATTCACACCATTACACGGCAAAAAATTCCTCAAGAAGCTTATACTAAATTAGGATGTGGTATTATAATAAAACCCATGTCTCGTTTATTTATTTGGTTTTACTTCCATCAGTGTCTCAAAGCGTACTCCAAAGATACTTGTTGCTAAAGAGTTATTTGTTGAATAGAATGGAAAATCCTGAAGTATGAGAGTTTATTCATTTCAAATCCAGTATATAAGCTGATGAGTACTTTCGCATTTTCCTGGCTGTATCCAATCTTATCTAACCTGAGCATATATTAAGTACCTACTTCCTTCCTTCCTTCCTTCCTTCCTTCCTTCCTTCCTTCCTTCCTTCCTTCCTTCCTTCCTTCCTTCCTTCCTTCCTTCCTTCCTTCCTTCCTTCTTTCCTTCCTTTCTTCTTTCCTCCCTCCCTTCCTCTCCCTCTCCCTCCCTCCTTCCCTTCTTTCCTCCCTCCTTCCCTCCTCCCCTCTCTCTGTCTCTCTCTGTCTCTCTCTCTCTGTCTCTCTCTGTCTCTCTCCCCCTTTTTTCCACACTTCCTACCCCCTGCCATCCACACATTACTTAAAACAATGCTTGGTGTTAGAAAATGTTCAATTAAAGCTTGTTAACTAGCAACAAGATAGAGGACTCGACATTTTTATGATCCCATAACCCCTAAAGCCCCTTCAACACAAAAATGATTCAACAAGTCTAAAATAATTTCAGCTGTCTCCATGGTCTAGGACACCCATCATCCAAAAGAGGGAGAACAAAATAAAACAAAATAGGACAAATAAAAAACTGAACTGAAGCTCCCTGACATTGAACTTAGCACTTCTCCCTGAACTTTCATGCTACCAGTTATGAGTCTTCACCAGCAGACCCAAGGACCTGACACAAGGGTTAGTGCTTGCAGCAAAACCCAGTGCCATACTCCAAATCCCATTCCCTCTTACTAGTGTCATGGAGACTCCAGATCCAGGTTGTAGAAGTTCACTTAGGCAAAAAATTAACAAAAGAAGTAAATATGCCACCTAAAACTTGAAAAAGAGTTCAGGAATCTATGACTAAATATTACAAAAAAAGAAAATGAACCAATGTTTGATGATCTTGTGGAGAAAATATGAAATCATTGTACACTGTTCCTGAATTGTTCAAAACAGAAATGAGAATTGTGAGAGCAGAATTTATGCCCTGCATATAAAAAATAATTGACCCTTTCCCTTTTGCCTTCCTGTTCTTCCCTTCCATTGTAACAGTTATCCCTTGCCTCTTCTGTATGGGATGATTAACCCCATTCTGTCTCTCCCTGTCTCCTCTTATTCTAATCTTCTCACACCTCAGAATTTCACCAAAGTATCATCCCTTACTATTCAATTGATCGTGTGCCCTCTATGAAGTGATATACACACAGTCACATATGTATTAATGCGCATATATACTCTCCTATATAGATATATGTGTAGGTATACATATATATACATTTGTATTCCCTTCACCTATCCTCATACTAAGAAAAGTTTCATAAGTTACTATTATCATTTTTCCATATTGGCATGTAAATAGTTGAACTTACCAAATTTCAACTACATTGCAGCAGCCTGGGATGAGCCCTTTGTGCCTTCAGCCAGAGATGTGCTTTCTGTATTTTTGTGAGTTTGAGAGCCCTAAAACTTGTTTAGAGTCATATTTTATGGATATTTGAGGTCACTATGTGAGAGCTGCGCAACCTTGCTGCTTCTACACCGCCATCTTGGCCCCTCCCCCAAGCAACTTCTTTCACAAATGAACAATGAAAAAAAATTATATAACTAAATAAATATCTGGAGAAATTAGAATGAAAGGGCTTAGGGCATCTTCTAAATGGAACAGCAAAAGAATATGTGCATTTCTCAACAGCATATGGCACTTTTATGGAAATTGAACATGTAGCACTGAAATACTGCAAACACAAGTAAAGAAGCAGAAACAATGAATACATCCTTTATATGCCATAATGCAAGAAAAAGAGAAATTTGTTCAGGGTCTACAAATAAAAGATGCAGACCCAAATGGAGACTACAATGAAATCCTAATTAACATATAGATCAAAGAACAAGTCAGGGAAATAATTAATAGCAATATTAAATAAAGTGAAAATGATGAAATAGCATACCAAAACTTCTGCAATGCAGCTAAAGCAGTACTCAGGGGAGAAATTATATTCTTGACAATATACATTAACAAAATGAAAAAAAAAGATTAATGAACCAAATATGCATTTTTGAAATTATAAAGCCAACAAATAATCAAATCTAAAATAAGCACAAAAGAGAGAGTAAACATTAGAGGGTTAATAGATTACTTGGGAACAAAGAAAAATAAAGAAGTAATCAAGAAAACTAAAGTCAGGTTTTTCAAAAATATCCACAAATTTGATAAATTCTTAGCCAATCTGATTAAAAAGAAGAGAGTTGAAAATCAATCAATATATAGCAAGTGAACGAGATCAAATCACAGCAAAAACAGAAGAAATAAAAGACTAACTAGAAAATATGTACATTTATTTGCTAACAAAACTAAGAACACTAAAGAAATAGATCATTACTTTCAAAAATAATAAAAAGTATCCAAACTATGAGACCAGTTAGAGATTTTAATAACTCAATCTTGGAAAAGGAAATATATTTAGTTGTAAAGAAATTACTGCATATGGGGTCGGGAAAACTTAACAAAAACTCCTGGTACAGATGGACTCATAAGAGCTTTTTTTAAAAAACTTTTTAATTAATTAATTAATTTACTTTTAGTTTACAACATTCTGTTTCACAAGCCTTGGAGTTCTGAATTTTTTCCCCCTCTGTGCCCTCCCTCCTGCCCCCATATGGAGGCATGCAATCCAATATGGGTTCTACAAATACCTTCATATTAAACATTAGTCAAGTGTGTAAAGAAGGATTATAACCAATGGAATGAACAATGAGAAAGAAGAAACAAAACAAAAAAGAGAGAGGGCAAGTAGTTTGCTTCAATCTGCATTCAGACTTTACAAATCTTTCTCTGGATATGGATACCCTTTCCTTTCATGAGTTCTTAGGAGTTGTCTTATAACCTTGCATTGTTGAGATGAGCCTAAATTTATCAAAGTCAGCCATCACAGATATGATGTGCCTGTAATTGTATACAATGTTCTCCTGGTTCTACTCCTCTCACTCAGCATCAATTTATACAAGTTTTTCTAGGTTATTATGAAGTCTGTCTGCTCCTCATTTCTTATAACACAATAGTCTTCCATTATATTCATATACCACAACTTGTTTAGCCATTCCCCAATTTGTGGGCATTCTCTTGATTTCCAATTCTTTGTCACCACAAAAAGAGCTACTATAAATATTTTTGGGGGCAGCTAGGTGGCACAGTGAATAGAGCACTGGCCCTGGAGTCAGGTGTACCTGAGTTCAAATCCGGCCTCAGACACTTAACACAAAAAACTAGCTGTGTGACCTTGGGCAAGTCACTTAACCCCAACTGTCCTCCAAAAAGCAAAAAAATAAAAATAAATAAAAATAAAAATAAATATTTTTGTAGATATGGGTCCTTGTTCCTCTTGCATGATCTCTTTAGGATAAAGCCCTAGAAGTGGTATTGCTTGGGTCAAAGGGTAGGCACATTTTTATAGCCTTTTGGACATACTTCCAAATTGCTCTGCAGAATGGTTGGATAAGTTCACAACTCCACCCAAAATCCATTCAGTTGCAATTTTCCTACATCTTCTCCAGCATTTATCATTTTCCTATTTTGTCATGTTAGCCAATCTGAGCAGGGAGATGTGCTACCTCAGTTATTTTGATTTGTATTTCTCTAATCAATATTGGTTTAGAGCATTTTTCCATATGATCATAGCTATCTTTAATTTCTTCCTCTGAAAACTGCCTGTTCACGTCCTTTGACCATGTATCAGTGGGGGAATAACTTGCATTCTTATAGATTTGATTCAGTTCCCTGTACATTTTAGAAATGAGTCTTTTACCAGAGACACTGCTTGTAAAAATTCTTTCCCAATTTTCTGCTTCCTTCCTAATCTTTGTTACATTGGCTTTGTTTGAACAAAACTTTTTTGATTTTAAGTAATCAAAATTATCCATTTTGCATTTTGTAATGCTTTCTACCTCTTGTTTGGTCATAAATTCCATATTATTCCACATAAACCATTGGCATTTCTATAAACCACTAACCAAAGCCCAACAGCAAGAGATAGAAAGATAAATTCCATTTAAAGTGAGGAATTTCTTTCACAAATACACAACGAAAGAAAATATGTAACTGAATAAATATCTGGAGAAATTAGAATAAATTATTCACAGCATTATAGATATTACAATATATACATTAAAAAGTATTTGGGCATCTACCTGCCAAAACAAACCCAGGAACCATGTAAACACAATTATAAAAATTTTTTCACACAAATAGTCAAATCTAAATATTGGAAAAATATCACTTGCTCGTGGGTAGGCTGAGCTAATCTAATAAAACTGACAATTATACCTAAATTAAACTAATTATTCAGTGCCATACCAATCAATCTACCAAAAATCAACTTATAGAGCTAGAAAAAATAATAGCAAAATTCATCTAGAAAAACAAAGGTCCAGTAAATCAAAGGAATTAATGAAAAGAATGCAAAGGAGATTGGCCTAGCTGTACCAGATCTTGCACTGTATTATAATGAGGTAATCATCAAAACAAATCGGTACTGGCTAAGAAATAAAAGGCATGATCAGTGGAATCGGTTAGGTATTCAAAGCACAATCATCAATGAATATGGCAATCTACTGTTTGACAAACACAAATCCCAGTTTCTGGGATAAGAATTCACTATTTAACAAAACTGCTGGGAAAACTAGAAAATAGTTTGGCAAAAACTATGCATAGACCAACATCTTGTACCCTATACTGTGAGGAGCCAAATAGACCTAATCCAGGACACAGATAAGAGACCTTAATTGTGTACCCAAATTCCTTTCAAGGTGATGCAGCTCGCAAAGGCTGGCCCCCCTGAAAGAACTTCAGGGGTGCACTTAAACGGACTTTTGCTTGATATCCTGAGATCAAAACCTTTGTCCCCAAACATGTTCCTTATCATATTATGCTAAAGACTATTATAAATCAAAATACTTGATTCTAGGAAATGCGGCTTCTACGCAGAAGTCTTTGAGACTAGTTTCTATGTAAATGTCTCTGAGATTGTGACCTAATCTCAGGGAGCATCCTTTCTCCTGTAAGATACATTTTGATAAAAGACAACTGACTTTCCCCAGGACTTCCTGGGTCCTTGATAACAAGCCTTGTCTCATCCAAGCTACTTCCTGGGTATGGCAGACTATTCGATTAGTAATAATATTCCAGGATATGATTGAGATAATGATACTTGAATCCTTGTCATTTGGATCTTTAAAAAATTTGTTCTAAGCATCAATAAATGGAGTTCATGGTTCTTCCCTGAACTACCCACATGGCCTGGTCACTTTTGTTATTCACATCTCCAATCATGCTTAGTGCTGGACCCTGAGCATCCCAACACTATACCAAGATAAAGACAAAATGGGTACATGATTAATATATAAAGGCTTATATAAGCAAACTAAGAGAACAAGGAATAGTTTATCTGTCAGATCTATGGAAAATGGAAGAATTTATGATCAAATAAGAGATTGAGAATATCATGGACAAAATAGATGATTTTGGTTACATTAAATTGATTTTTTTCACAAACATGGCCAATGCAACCAAGATTAGAAGGGAAGAAAAAACCTGGAAACAATTTTTGCAGCCAGTGTCTATGATAAAGACGTCATTTCTAAAACTATAGAGAACTCAGTCAAATTTATAAAAATACAAATCATTCACCAATTGATAAATGGTCAAAAGACATAAATAGGCAGTTTTGAGATGAAGAAATTAATCTAGAGTCATATGAAACAAAAATGCTTTAAATCATTATTGATTAGGGAAATGCAAATCAAAACAACTCTGAGGTACCACATCACACCTATCAGTTTGGCTAACCTGACAAAACAAAAAAACGTGTCAAATATTAAAGATCATTCTATTTTTAAAAAATTAGAAGTGAAACAGATCATATGCCTTCTTAGCTATGGAAAGGAAATGCATTCTTAATGATAAAAAAGAAGTAGAGGCCATTACAAATGACAAAATTAAGAAATGTGATTATTTGAAACCAAACAGCTTATGCACACACACATACACACACACACACACACACACACACACTAATGAACTTAAGATAAAAAGGCAAGTGAACAAAGGAAAAAAAAATCAAATTTCCCTAAGAAGGGTTTGGTATTCAAGATATGTAAACTATCTATCATCTATCTATCTATCTATCTATCTATTTTTCTTTCTTTTTTTCTTTTTTATTTCTTTCTTTTTCTTTCTTTCTTTCTTTCTTTCTTTCTTTCTTTCTTTCTTTCTTTCTTTCTTTCTTTCTTTCTTTCTTTCTTTCTT
>JAQQSW010020962.1:0-10753 GCA_028646575.1 Pseudocheirus occidentalis | reverse complement strand
TTTCATTAATTGCCTTGATATTCTGGACTTTTTGTTCTTCCAAATGAATTTTGTCACTAATTTTTCTAGGTATATAAAGTAATTTTTTGGTAGATTGATTGGTATGGCACTAAATATGTAATTTAATTTAGGTAAAATTGTCATTTGTATTATATTAGCTCTACCCAGCCATGAGCAATTGATGTTTTTCCAATTAGTGAGATCTAATTTTATTTGTGTGAAAAGTGATTTGTAATTGTGTTCATAAAAGTATTGGGTTTGTTTTGGCAGGTAGATTCCCAAATATTTTATAATGTCTACAGTAACTTTAAATGGGGTTTCTCTTACTATCTCTTGCTGTTGGGCTTCATTGGAAACATATAGGAATGCTGAGGATTTATATGGGTCCAACCAAGATTTCAGAATGCTAGCTAATGAAACATGCTACCTACCTCCTGATAGAGAGGTGAATTCAGAAAGCAAAATGAGGGAAATTTGTTTTAGACATGGCCAATGTAGAAATTTGTTTGGATGTTTATAATAGGGTTTGATTTTCTTTAGTTCTTAAGTTGGGTATTTGGCTGTCTGATTAAGGAGGTTCAGGATTCGCATGAATGGAACACCTGACGCTTCAAAAGATCCAATATAGTTTATTTAGAATATAGGAAAGTGGGAAGGAAGCCATAGATAACAGAGTAAAGGCTTAGGAATAGTAAAATAAGAGCAACTATGATATATATATATATATATATACACATACATATCCACAATCATCACCAAGGTGGGAAGCAACCACCTTGTCAGGGTCCTGCTTGAGACAGGCAGGGCTAAAACTGCATAGCAGAATATATCTATACATATTTACAATCATCACCAAGGTGGGAAAGCACCAACACCTGGCCACACAAGATGGGGAATCCCAGGTACAGCCATCAGGGTTCTGCTTGGGAGGGTCCCAGGAAAGACAAGACTCCTCCATGGGTGAGATTCCAATTTGGGGTCTGAATCCTACAGTTTAAGTAGTGCTGAGAACAAAGAAGGCATACTGCCCGGTGTTTTGTTTTTTTTTTAGCAAACATCATATCTTGTGTGAAGCCTGGGAGGGAGGCCAATCCCTCCAAGGCCTCCCCAAGAGTGATGTTTCCTTGGAATGGCTAGTTCCAGGAGTTGAGCAGTTAACCATATCTCTTTTGGTTAACCTCCTGGCCAGGGTCCCAGGAGAAGCACAGCCCTCACGTTCCCAGGATTTTCTGTTCCAAAACAACTCAGGGTAATAGAAAGGTCTTATTGAGTTAGGGCCTTGGTTTGTATAATCTTATTCCTTATAGAGGGGCTTACCTTGCCCCTTCATAAGGATAGGAGGGTTAAAAGACAAATTATCGCTAATTGAAGAAAATTATATAAAAAATAAAATAGGGTTGGCTAGGTAGTGCAGTGAATACAGCACTGGCCTTGGAGTCAGGAGGATCTGAGTTCAAATTCAGCCTCAGACACTTAACACAAAAACTAGCCATGTGACCTCGGGTAAGTCACTTAACTCCAATTGCCCTGCATCCCCCCTCCAAAAAAAAAAAAAAAAAAGAAAAAGAAAAAGAAAAAGAAAAAAGAAAAAAAAAGAAATAAAGTACAAGCTCATCTGCAAAACATTACCGGTAGAAGACTGTTAGCAGTCTCACCTCATGAGACAGCAAAAAGCAATGAAAAAGCAAATGAGAGCTCATACATCTTGGTATGAAATCCAGCTAAGTAAGATCCTACAAAGAACATGTATAGATGAAACTTGGTGGATGACAAATAGATGAGAAATGCAATAATATACCTATGGGCAATATGTAGTCATCAGCAATGAGAAAAAAACACTGTGGTACCCAATATACTAAGTGTGGAAATGTCAGTGGTATTGAAGAAGATGAAGTTAGACCCTTTGAGCCAGTAATATCACTGTGAGGCTTATATCCCACAGACGATAAAGGGAGAGGGAAAGGACCCACATGTACAAAAATATTCATGGCGCTTTTTTTTTTATTATAACAAAGAAATGGAAACAAAGTATGGGTTCTTCATTGAACAAATTGTGGTATAGGAACAAAATTATGCTGTATGAATGTAGTGGAATATTATTGTTGCCTAAGATACTATGGATATGAGGAATTCTGAGAAACCTATAACAACTTGTGTGAATTGATGTAGAAGGAAATGAGTAATACAAAAAAAAGACAATTTATGAAATCACTACAATAACGTAAGCAACTCTGGAAAACTTAAGAACTTAGTGCAATGATCAATGCATTTATTTTTCTTGACTATACGCTTATTTTGTTACGAGAGAGGGCTTTTATGGACGAGAGAAAAAAATGACAGTGATGCAAAAAAAAAGAAGAGAAATGAAAAAATAAGAGACTATCAGTGAAACAAGAGAACAAAGAGCTACTTAGACAGGAATAAGGCCAAACAGCCAAGTTTTGTTGTTATCATGCCAAATTTAATATACGTTTTTTTTAAAAAGACAATGTTGGGGAAGCTAGGTGGCACAGTCACTAGAGCACTGGCCTTGGAGTCAGAAGGACCTGAGTTCAAATGCAACCTCAGACACTCTACCCAAAAACTAGCGGTGTGACCTTGGGCAAGTCACTTAACCCCAATTGCCCTCAAAAAAATAAAAAAAATTTAAAAAAACATGATAAATAAAAATCTTAAAAAAAATAAAATAAAAAGACAACGTTAACAGAAATCCAATTTCACAAGCAACCCTCTTTTGAATTGCTTCCTGTATATTGAAATGTTCATGTTTGTTGATGTTTGCTAAGTTCATCAGGTATGGTAATAGAAAATAAAAATTTTAAAAAGAAATCATCAGGAAAAACAACTGAATATGGCAACAGAAATCAGACCAACTTAAAAAAAATTCTTCATACTGAAAGCAAAATGGCATCCTGAAAAGCATATTGGTTTTGGAGTCTTATTATCTCAGGAATCAGAATTATGTTACACTAAACTTCTCTCGACCTCATTTTCTCATCACTAAAATTAAAAGGTCAGAGTCAATAATCTATAAAGTCTCTTGCATTTTTAAATCTTATTATCTCATTGTAAAAAGCTTTCAGGCATAGATTTCCAAGATATCCCAATATGGTGCTTGAGAACTACCTAACAGGTATTCATTCTTCTCTCCAACTTGGAATGTAGACTTGTGAAAATAAATATAAGCAAATAACTTGGGAAAATGCAATAGATCTTTTTAAGAGGGGGGCAAATGTAGTTTTCTATGAAGGATTTGGCAGAATTCAATTGCCTAGGTAAATTAAAAGCAAAGTCACTTAATTGGAATTAAAAGAGACTAAGCATTTATTAACTCTTAAGTAAGAAACCAGGGAGGTAGGTTTGTAGATAAAGTCAAGAAGACTTCACTTCTTCTGAGTTCAAATCTGGCCTCCGACACCTACCAGCTGTGTTACACTGGACAAGTCACCTAAATCTTTTTGCCTCAATTTTCTCATCTATAAAATGAGTTGGAGAAGGAAATGGCAAATCACTCCAGTATATTTTCAAGAAAACCCCAAATGCCGTCGTAAAGAGTCAGAAATGAATCAACAACAACAAAAGTAAGAAACTGAATTAGAAGTTTACTTAACAAAATGAGAAACCATCCAATTCTAATTGAGGAAAAAAGAGAGTTTTGTAATGAATTTAATTTATTAAGAAAACAGTGCAGTGAAGAAAATTAGTGATGAATATGGTTTGAGATATAATTTGGAAGTAAAGATGTACTGGACCATTAGTTCCTCTCTGTACCTAAATATTGTGATTTTTTAACTATTAGGTATTACTTATTAATGACTTGTCTGGAAGGCAATGTCCTTCTGTCTTAAAATAAGTTTATTCAGTTTGTTAAAGTTAACAGTACCTTGGGAAGTTAATTTTCACTGAGAAGCTTTGTCTCTTGCCAAGAGCCTCTGACTTTTTGTCCCCAATAAGATCATAAACCCTTGTCAGCTCTATGAAAGAAGCTAGGGATAGGGTGAGGGTAGAGGTGAGATGTAAATAGGAGTCTTATAAATTCTACCCTGAGGCTAAAGATAATTTTAAGACATAGAAGAATTAAGATCCCCTTCCTTAGCACAAATACATATTCATAGCCTAAAGGGGGGGGCAGAAAGGGATGGGGAATGGCTTAAAGTTTTGCTTATGGCAAAGGAATTATTAATATAGTGAACTGACTACTGATTATGAAATCTATGGAAACTAACTGGATAAATTGTAATTCAATCAATACACACACGTCTATGTTATATCTTTGAATCAACTTTGGATCACTAGACCAAAGTTTATTCCCTCTTGCCCTAGGGATTGATATACAATGCCTTAAGTCAAAAGTGTCAAGCATAGAACCAGATTAAAATGTAACTGGGAAAATATTTTTAAAAAATAAAAAATAAAAACAAACCATAGAGAATATTACAGTTTAAAACTGAGTCACTATGTTGCCCACAGGGATCGTTATATATGTGATTAATTGCCTGTTTCCATTTGAGTTTGAACTAGTGAATCAAGCAGTGTACTGTAGCCAGTGTCTTTCTTGGTTTTGAATGAATTATGTTTTAATTTTATGTGTAAAACCTCAAAATGTGATTATTTTCTTTATTACTAATGACTGATTTTTGCATCAGGATATATTAAACTGAGAAAAAGAAACCTAAAAATATTTGGAAAGTCCTTGTATGTACTTAATAAGTACTATTGTTTGGGTTGAAAAATACCCTTCATCCTTAATTTAGTTAAAAAAAAAAAAGTAAACACAGAGATGCCTTAGGATAAGAACAGGAGTTTATTCTCTTCCCCCGGAGAAGAGGGCAATCTGCTCCCATGCCGGGGCATGGGAGAGAGGGCGTGCTTCAAAGGGTAGAGACAGAATTTATAACTTAACTTAGTCAAGCCCCCTTTCCCCACTGTTTCCTCTCTCATTGGTAGAGAGGCACACCTCACCAAATTCTTCCCTACTGGGACAGCAAGAGAAGAGAGGTGGGGAGGGTCTCACCAAGGAGGGAAAACAGACAAAGGAAGGTAAGAGTGATTGAAGCAGCCTTCCCTGACAGTAGCCAGGGAAGGGGAGGGAGAGGGAAGGTTAACAATCCCAGATTGAGAAGTTTTCACTCATTCCACACACTATGGATAAATGTTTCTACTAACTGCCACTTACTGTAGCAATTTATACTTTATTGTGATGTTGCTGTTGATTTGGGAAATAAAATTGTATCCTGCTCTTAAGCTGTAGGCTCTGGAACTTGCTATGTGAGGTGGAACATTTATTAAGTTGGAGATGGGCTGATGGGTGGCACAGTGGATACAGCTTCCAGCCTGGAGTCAAGAAGACCTGAATTTATTTGCTCTGAGTTTGAATGCAGATATAACTTTGAATTATTTTTAAACTGTTGGAAGTTGTTCACTATTCAAGGAAAGATGCCAAGAGCTACTCAAAAGGAGTGGTATTGAAAAATGTAGGTGTCTGGGAAGGTTCAGAAGATGGCCTTCTGAAGGTAATGGCAGGATCCTCTTGACTCAGTTTCCTCACTGTGCTATTTCCTTTTTGAACAGTAATATTTCCCATCTTGTAGATAATGAGCCTGGCTACGGGAACTTTTGAACAATGTGAAACTCTGTTGCATGACTGGCTGTCTCAAAAGATATTTATGACCTTTACCTGAAATCCAGCAGAGTCAAGAGAGTATGTTAAAACCATATCCCTCCTCTTTTCATAGCAAATTTCTCTGACCATGACAGGAGAATTATGAATGTTTTATAGTGAAACTTATTGTTAAAATCACCAGCCATTATTCAACCCATTATAATGGGATGCAGATATAAAGACCCCTGTTGCTTACATTTGTACTGTTCTGAATTTGTGGTCATTACTTGTCTCAGCTTTCTTAACCTAGGCAACTAGGACAAATCAGTTATTAGACTTGATATTTCTTTGCCCATTGGTTTAATAGTTAGATATTAAGATATAAGATTACATCCTTATATTTTTATATTCTTTCTGTCTAAATAATCCTTCCCCTCCCATGAATTGAAGTTAAAATATATTCTTAAAAGGGGAAAA
This sequence comes from Pseudocheirus occidentalis, assembly GCA_028646575.1. Classification (NCBI taxonomy): domain Eukaryota; kingdom Metazoa; phylum Chordata; class Mammalia; order Diprotodontia; family Pseudocheiridae; genus Pseudocheirus; species Pseudocheirus occidentalis. The sequence goes on along the minus strand of JAQQSW010020962.1, from coordinate 4,674 downwards.
AGGATAAAAGGTGCAAAAGCTCTAATTCTTCATTGATTACTAAATCTTACTTCGAGAAAAACAATGAGATTAGCTAATTTCTACCTGTGGGCTAGAATATATGTAGTTGGTTCCTTGATGTTTTCCAACTGGTAAAAGAAAAAACACAAAAGGTTTAGTTGGTAATTTAAAAAAAAAGTAACTGAAAAAGTAAAGTCCTGAACCTCCTTTAGCTCCACTTAAAGATCTATAGATGCCTATCTATAATAAATGCTTACATATACAGATTTTGATTGTATTTTCATAATTATCTATAAATTCTCAAGACAGAATGAAGCTTTTACGTATAGAATTGCTTTAAGAGCTGAAAAGAAATTTTTAAAATCATTTTTCCCCATTTGAGGTTTCTCTGAAAATATCAAGAAGAAGAGTCAAAACCCAAAACTGCATTATTCATATCATCTAGAAAGTTTAGGTAAGGTAGGAAAAAAATAATATGTGAAAATGGAAATTCTCAGAACTTTCAGATGAATTGCAGGTAGTTTAGCCTGATATTCCTCCTATAGTTCTGATCTTAATAAGGTTAACACAAAAAAGGCTCACTTGTCTCTACCACATGCTACGTGTAGGGGAGTCATGTGCAAGAAGGCTAAAAATATAGGATGGGACCAGGCATGTTTATTGCACTGAGCCCCAGAAACCAATAGGACTTTATTTATAAGACCCATAGTTACTAAAAAGAGCTCAGTCTTGCTTGTCCGGATTATAGCAAGCAATGCAATAATTTAGTCTATCGGGACAACGATCGAGATCCACAGTAGAATAAGAGATTAAGCCAGAACCAAATTAGGAAATTTATCCACTGCTTTTAATGATCCTAAATAGTTCACTTGCCGCCTCAAGAGATTCTATTTTTAACACCAATATTCTCCCACTGATGTTACATTGCTTCACATGGCGGGATAGTTTGATCTCAGAAAATCCATGATTATAGGATTTGCCCATAAGGCAACAGAAAGATGCCAGGTGGGTCTGAGCAAGCTGCAGCATATTATCAATGATGACTGGTACATGTGGAGACACAATATTAAGGACATACATGAACTGAAAAAGACATGGGCCAGTCAGGCCTTGAGAGTGAAGAACAACAAATGGAGAGAGTTTGAGTGTGGCACTTTCATTCATTAAATATTAAGAAAGGCAGAAAAAGGCTTCTGGTGCATTAGATAAATGCTATATTAGAAAAATGCACGGACAAAAATAACATGAGGGAGGATGGATAACTTGTTTGTAATATATTAATCAATCAATAATCAATCAGCAAGCATTTATTGAGCACTTACTACATGCCAGATACTGTGTTAAGTGCTGAGGAGACAAAGAAATGCAAAAACCATGGTCCCTGCCCTTAAAGAGCTTACATTCTAAAGAAGGAGACAGTATGTAAACAGCTATGTACATACAAGATATATATAGTGTGGAAAAGGGAGATAACCTCAGAGGCAAGGCACTAACAGTGAGAGGAAGGTAGGACTGAGGATGAGTACTGGAGGATGTCAGAGAAGTCAGGAGGCTGAGGTGAGAAGGACAATTCCAGGCATGGGGGACAGCCAGGAAAAAGCCCAGGCAGGAGACGGTACATTGTGGACAAGGAATGAGCAAGAAGGCCAGCATCGCTCTTCGCTCTTCGCTGCATCTTACAGTCTGCAGGAGGGAGCAGTATTAGAAGACTGGAAAGGTTATAAAGGGCTTTCAAAGGCAAACAGGAGATTTTAGATCTGATCCTAGAGGTAACAGAGAGCCACTGGAATCTAATAAATGGAGAAGGCAGGATTTGGACAGACTCACACTTCAGCAACTGAGTGAGTGTGAAGGGACTTATGTCACAGAGACCAACCACAAAACTATTGTAGTGGTTTAGGTGTGAGGCAACGAGGGCCTGTGCTGAAATGTCAGTTGTGTGAGTAGAGAGAAAAGGGAACATGAAAGTAGGAATGGCAAGAACTGGCAAGAGATTGAATGTACAGGACGAATTGAAAAGAAATGTCAAGAAAGACAATGAGATTGCAAGCCTGAGATCATGGATACTTTCAAGAAACCCATAATTCCTATCTTTAGCCCTTCAATGGCCCTCTATACTTAACTTCTCCGACATGATGGTTATTTTTGGATTATCCAGGACCATAGGAAAAAAAGAGGAGGGAAAAGGTGACGGAGAGGAGCTCTAAAAGGCCTAGTGGAAACAAATGGGAAGGGTTTACAACAAAAGAGATGATCTTGTAATCTTTCATAGATTAGAGCTCTCTTTTTCATTCTACAAATTCTCTCTTGGTGGTTTTGTGCAGATGGAGGATTTTACATTCATAGTAAGCTCACCAATGCTGCTCCAAAAGGATCAACATAGACCAACATAGCCAAAAGTTAGAACCACTAAAGACTGGAGCACCTAAAAAAAAAAGAGAGAGAGGGAGAGTCACAAAGAACAATGTATCATGGCTACCAACAGCTGGCTGGATGTGAAGCCCATCAAACTCACTGTGGTCTTCACAAAGCGACAGAGGCAAAACATGAATCATGACAACAATAAAATAATTCAAAGCATATCTCGTCTCCTCTACTCTACCCCAAGTACACAGACTCTCTAAATGATAGTTCTAGGGTTCAAAAGGACCTCAGAGGTCATCTCATCCCACTCCTTCATTCCACGGATGAAGAAACTGATGGTTTCAAGCATGGTTAAGTGACTTACCTGCTCACAACTTGACTCCATCCTACCTTTCCAGGCTTCACACACATTATTTTCTTTGGTGCCTGGTATAGTTCACCAATATTAGATAATTTGCCGTTCCTCACATATAACATTCCACCTCTTGACCATGTCTTTATACCAGGAAGACTCACGTTTCTGAGTTCCAATCTGGCCTCAGACACTTATTAGCTGTGCAACCCTGGGCAATTCACTTAATCCTATTTTCTTCAGTTCCTCATCTGTAAAATGAGCTGGAGAAGAAAATGGTAAACCACTCCAGTAGCTTGACCAAGAAAACCCCAAATGGGATCAACAACAACACCCCGTATCTGCATTATTCTCACTCCTCCCTTCTTGTTCATCAGTCAGAGGCAAAGCTTGATTAATTGCTTACTATGTGTCAGGCATTGTATTAATCTCTGGCAGATACAAAGAAAGACAGACCCTGCTCTCAAAAAGCTCCCCATCTAATTGAGGGAACAGCATGGAAGCAGCTCTGCTGCCTTTTACGAGAGGCCTTTCCTGGTCCTGACACTTGATTGATAGAATGACCAAGATCAGATAGGTACTAAGAAGTAGATCCACAACTTTAAATCAGGTCCTGTTGTCTTCTTATTTTTGCTTACTTAATTCTGCATCACTTCATGTCTCTCCATGCTTTTCTGCATTTGTCAGCACAGTAATGAATATTTTTATCCTTCATCCCAGTCTTTTTTTTTTTAAACATCCCATCTTCAGAGACCACATCTCCCTCCCTAAAGCAGTATAATCTCCCCAACTTTAGAACTCCTCCCTGGGGTTGAGCCTAGACATAGAAACTAATAAGTAAATAAGTACATTTTTAAAAAATTACCTCTGTTTTGGAAGTTTGAATACTTTTTAAAAATTGTTATTGACATATTTTGGTTTTACATTGCCTAAATTTTCCCATGTTCCTCTTTTTCCCCCTCCAAGAAAGGGACATCTTTTATATCAGAGAAAGAGAAGAAGAGAAAAAAAATGAGCAAAACCCCACAAATACATTGAATGGATCTGAAAATATATTCAAAGTTCCACACTTGTGGACCTCCCACCTTTGTAAAGGAGTGGAAGGAGAAGTCTCATAATTCTTCTTTGGAGCCATGCATTGTTTTACTGGTTCTACTTACTTCACTCTGCATCAGTTCATATAAGTGTTCCCAAACTTCCCTGTATTTATCATATTTATCAGCACAGTAATGAATTCTATTTAAATCCTTCCTTGATGCTTCCTTTAGTCAGTGCTGCTAGTCCTACAAGTCATGGACACATCTATATAAAGAATATTTTACTTTTAATTTTTCCATTTTTTATGTTTGTTATTTTATTTTTCCTTTGATGTTTTACATTTTGAATTGAATTTAGCTCAATAGTTTTTTCCCAGTATTGGGGAAATTAATTGCTTGTTGAATTGTATAATTTTAATTTGATTTTGTTGCATCTTATTGATTTGATATACAATTTGTTTTCTTTAAAAGCCTTTTTTTCTTTCCTGCTATTTTACTTTCTTTTTTTTTCTTTTTTTTCTTTTTGGAGGGCATTTGGGGTTAAGTGATTTGCCCAAGGTCACAAGGCTGGAATTGAATTCAGGTTCTCCTTACTCCAGGGCTGGTGCTCTATTCGCTGCACCACCCAGCTGCCCCTACTTCCTCTCTTTAGCTGAAGTTTGTAGTTTAGGTTTTTTTTAAATCCTGTTTCTGTTTTGGTTTGGTTTGGTTTGGTTTTGATTGTATCTGGTCCTATAACTTCCTCCTTGTATCTGGTCCAAGAGTGGTAGTATTGTTCAGTCATGTCTAACTCTTTGTGACCCTGTGGACAATGTTGTCCGTGGGGTTTTCTTGGCAAGGATTTTGGAATGGTTTGCCATTTCCTTCTCCAGTGGGTTCAGGTAAATAGAGATTAAGTGACTTGCCCAGAGTCACATAACT
>JAQQSW010020961.1:0-10753 GCA_028646575.1 Pseudocheirus occidentalis | reverse complement strand
CTTTACAGCTCTAAATCTATGCACCTACAATGTTATAATTTCTAAATTCCATAATTTAGAAAGTGAATACAATAGAACATCATTAGGAGGAAAGATCAACATGGAACAATGTAGCCAGGGAAGACTGTGGAGATGGGACTTGAACTAAAACTTACAGAATGGATGGAGTTTTGAGAGAGAATAGGAAAGCAGACATTTGGGAAATGAGGCGTAGAATAAGTAAAGATACAGAAGGAGGAACGATTATAGTGTGTATGGTTGGGATAGGCAAGTAAGTAACTAATGAAATATACAAAAGAATTACCTAGAGTGTATACTTATTCTACATTCAGAGAGTATACAATTTATTGCTATACGTCTGTGCAGAAATCCTTGTTTTCTTAGAGGAAAACATGCCAACTTCAGCACTAACTACATATTTTGAATTTTCTAGTTAGAAGATATAATTTCATAATTGTTATTCAATAGCTCTACTGTATTTGGTCTAGAGTCCCAAATTTGGCTGGGAATTTTTCCAACAATGGACATTTGTCATCTTCCCTCACTCATTTTGAATTAGTTACAACTAACAAGTATACATGACTTGGCAGAGATTTCTTCATAGAGAATAAATAATGTGCTTATTTAACGGGAATAGAGGGTGGTGCTCGGGCACTAGAAACAGATTCTACTTCTCTTCTCCAGCACCACCAAGGGATCATTTTTATTTTTCCCATGCCAAATAAAACCCAAATTGAGGCAATAAGGAATTGAAGCTTAGAGTGGAAATGTTTTCTTGCATTTCATTTTCTGAAATTTCTTAAACATCAATTACATATCTTTGGATTCAAAACTAAAAAATCTGATCGCTAGAATTTGATTGAAAATTAACAAACAGAAAAAAAATGTACCCAAGGCTTTATAGGACAAGCAGGGTTAATTTTGGTTGCTGAGTAACATAGAGGACTTTAAGCCTCTGCGTACCATGGTACAATTCTGGTTATAAGGAGAAATCAGATAGCAAAGTCTCCAATGAAAATATAAGCGTAGACATTTTTTTGCAGTGATTGAGAGGACTAATATCTCCCCTACCTTACACTCTTCCCTTTGCTAGTTAGTTATTATGAAATCCTGATATATTTACATTTATGCTAGCAACTAAGAATATATTGACCTTATATCCAACTGTCCTACCAAGCTACCATCTTCCTAGTGATAGAACTAGTTGAGTGCAATGTTCTAATTCCCTCTAACACAGATAACAATTGTGACACCACAAAGCAAACAAAACTCAAATCCTCCACTGACAAATGGAAAGGACATTTTTGGTTAAGTTGTTGACAAATGCTGCTCACTAGAATAAATATACACATACAATTCACACCACTAAAGATAATAGATAAGGTCATATCATATCACATGTATATTTTGTTTTATTCTCTTAATCAGGTTATGTCCTGCAAAGATATGCTTGAAATCATCCTGACCAGTGTTGGAAACTCTAGAGGACTTTATGTGCAATGACAAATGTTTATATGAGTGATAACTAGTAATAACTAGTTTCCTTGGTGGCCCAAGTGAACTAGATCCTTCCTGGATACATATTAATTTAATAAGAATTATTGCCTTATTTTAAAAACTTTCAATAGCAATAAATAGGCTCTAGAGGGCTTAATCTTCTTACTGTAGCCAGATTTCAGATTATATGAGAGATGGTTATGTCCTTGCCATGGCTAGCAGGTCATAATTTGCCTCTGATGTAGATATTCATTCCAAATAACCAGTTAAGAGATATTGTAAAAATACAGGAATGAAAACAGGAATGAAAGGTTACTTTCCACACATCAATGTCTCCATAGTATGCTTTAAATTTGTAACATATTGAGAAAGAAGTTTAAAAAGAAAAAGAAAAAAAAAGCAGTTTTTAAATCAAGTTCTCATTGTTGAATTTTTCTTAGAGTTCACCATTGAATATATCATTAAATAAATCACCATTAAAATATCTGAATATTTGGGAAAATGAACATAGCTCTGCTTTTATCTATCTATCTATCTATCTATCTATCTGTCTGTCTGTCTGTCTGTCTATCTATCTATCTATCTTACCCTTCCCTGCCCCTCCCCCCACAAAAAATCTTAGTACGGTGGACAGCAACACAGCAAGCTTCTATTTGATTCTTCATTTGCTTCCTTCACATAACCAGCATCCAATTTCAGACTAATATCTGACTACAGATGTGATTTTCTGAGTCAAATTCTTTATTATGTAGTTTACCTTTTATCCAATTATGGAAATAAAGCTACAGGAACCTAGGGGATTCTGAATGGTCTGCTTAATCAAAAGTCAGATCTCAGAAATCTTAGGGGAAAAAGAAGACCCTGCTACTGGTTGGACAAAATCCCCAGAATTCGCAATATTCCAGAGGCCTTCATTTTGTGCACATGGAAAAAGTGGGCTATGCCTAGTTTAGAATCTTAAGTTCGACATCTAGTCAGCACTTAATAAATGTTTGTTTCCTTTGTAATAAAAAGTGAGCATTAAAAAATTTAGCCATTCAATTCTATTGCACATACAATTTTTTCTAAATGGTGCTTTGATGCAGTTTGGTTATGAATAATAGCTCATGAGACACTGTACAAAATATATACATAATAAGGGAAAGGTAAAACACAAAGGGAGCTGCAAGAAAAGGATTCATTCCTCAGAATCTAAATCACTGTCCCTCCTCTCAAATCACTCCCCTTTCTTCTCTCTTCCTCTTCAGGCACATGAATCTGCCTGAGTTAACTCAGCATTCACTGTTGCTTTTTGTCTTCTTTCTCTATCTCCTCATGGCTATTTTTTTCTAATACATGTTTATCTTAGATTTTCAATTTGGGGTCAGGTTCCTCATAACTCCTATGACTGTTTTCGCTGCCATCCATCCAATGATAGGCCTCACTAACATCACCTTCATGGGTCAAATACTTCAATCATTGGGTTATATTGCAACACATGAGTTTTATTGAGCTTCATTCCAGTAGATTCCATTTTTTCTCCTTCATCATCACTCTTTGCCTCTTCAACATCATCTACATCAGACATTAACAAATCATCACAGGTGACGGTATACTGAGATGGCTTTGTAGTACCCTACAATTTAGCTGCAAGGTCATCCTTTCCCTCTTCTTCCTTCACCTTCTACTTTTCTAGGTCTGGAGGCTGACAGGCCTATGATAGGCTACAATGATATTGCTTTTCATTTTCATATGCTGAGGGGTCTCAAGCCATAAAGAAGAATGTGTTAGTATCATACAGGTCAGGAAGTAACTGGTTGATGATCATGACAGAGAAGCAGAAACTTCTCATTGCAGATGTTTTGGATAAGAATCTGAGATCATCCTGTCTATCCCCAAATAGTTTGGGAGTCTAAACAACATGCAATCAGAAACCACTTTAGGATTTTGTCATCATTTAATCAAGTTACAATCAGGGTGGTGGTGGTGATGTGCCCATATTTCTATGAATTAAAAATTTGTTTGCATTGGGTCCAAAGACCATTGAGCAAGACATAGAATTAAAGAATAATAGAATGTCAGATTTCAAATGCATCTCAGAGGCCCTCTAGTCTAACTTGTATCTGAGCAAGCATTAATTTTTGCAACTGTCTTGAAAAATGGTGAACTCACTTCTGAAAATCAGAGTACTTGATTTCCAGCCAAACAGAATTAGTTTAGAGAGACTCCTAGTTTTTAGTGATTTATGTATCTGGACCTTGATATGCCATTTAGATCATCCTAACCCTCCTTGACCTTCTCGTTCTTTTATCCCATCTGAGCTTTATAGTTCTTTACAACATTATCATATCAAGATTTTCCTCATGATGGCCTCATTTATTTGGCACATACAACCTTCCAATATGTTGCTGCCATCAGTGCCCAAACCTTCATATGACAGAACCACTTCTATGTGGCTTATTGGCTTGTTATTTCAATTTTAATCAAAATTACAATGCAAAAGAAAAAAAGGGAGGGGAATAAAAAAACACACTTGAGAAGGTTACTTCTGAAATTTCTCTGGGTTTGACTTCTATTTCTTCCAAGATCTTGAAGTTCTATTATTTGTGCCATTTTGACAGGGAGTATAACAAAAAGGAACATGTATAGTGCCTTTTGGCACTACTTTGCCTAGTGCTACCAACATTTCATAAAAATCTGTGTATTTCCTATATCATATCTGTTGCTATGAAGCTCTTTAGAAAGCCAGAAATATAGGGTGTACAGATGAGAAGAAGGACTAGCAGAGTAAAAGAAGGAAGAGGAAAGGAGCAAGAAAAGCAGGGAAAGAGAGAGAAATCCAAACCTGTTGCTGTAATTGGCATTTGAGTTGGGATTTCAATAGTGTGGAGGGAGTGGAATTGAGCTGCTCAGTCTTGAGCAGTGGATGGAAAAGGTGGTGGAACTGGACTTCCTTGTAGGCAATTTATTCCTCAAATTTAGCAGTGAAGAGAAGGAAAGAAAAGGAGTGGAGACAGATGTGAACAAGTTTGAGAACACCAACTGCTATAACTTGATTGGAATGTCAAAATTTTAAATGATGATCGTACTGTGAAAAAAAAACAGAAAGATAAGATAGAATCAAATTTTGGGGGTACTTTAAGTGCCAAGCAAATAAATGTGTACGTTATTTAATAAACAATGGTGACCAATGGATATTTTTAAACAGAAGAGGTGATCCAATATGCACATTAGAAAGATTATTTTAGTGCATGTGTAAATAATAGAATAAAGAGCATAGAATAAATAAAATTAATGCAATGAGACAATTTATAAAACAAACAAACACAAACTAGAACTAGTCCAGATGATATATGATGGGGTCCTTATCTCAGAGGGGAAGGAGAGATATTTGAAATGGGGGCAAATATTATAGAGAGGATGGGTCAAATTTCTTGACTACACTTGAGTTAAAATTGACAGGACAGAGAGGGTGACTGAGGGAGAGGGAATGCTGGGAAAAGATCTTGAGGTTCTCATTTGGGTGATTAGAAGGAACATGATACCATCAGCAAAGATGAGTAAATTTGTAGGAATAGTTTGGAGGGCTGGGGTGAAGATAAAAAATTGGATTTTGGAAGTGTTTTTGAGGTGAGAGCAAATTATACAAAAGGTCATTCCCAGAAGATACTTTTAATCAATATACATGATCTTGAGGCTCTCCCCACATCATGAAGTTTGGAAGAGACTGATACTAGAGGTTGAAATTTTTGGAGATATTTTCATAAAAGCAATGATTGCGTGCTGGCAACTAATAAGATTTACTAAGTAAGAAAGCATAGATAGTGAAGGGAAGACAAAGAAAGGAAATAAACATTTTTAAAGGGCCTAGTGTGTGGCAGGAACTTTGCACAGGTTCTCTTGTTTGATTCTCACAACCACCCTGGGAAGTAGTTGATTTTATTATCCTTATTGTATTATTGAGGAAATGGAGGCAGACAGAAGTATAGTAACTTACTCAAGGAAATGTCTGAGGTTAGATATGAACTCAAGCCTTCCTGGCTCAAGTCCAAGCTTTCTTTCTGCTATATCACCTAGCTGTCTAGCAACTGAGCTTCAGAAAACTCGACATTTAAGGGTCAATAGGAAGAAAGTGTTAAGTAGCCAGTTTTCCTATCTCTTGTATACTTGGAGGGAGGATGGAGTTGATTTGGCAGTCATGTGAGTCTTTGGGGAAAAAAAGGACCATTTTCTTCTCTGTAGTTCTACTTCCATTTTCATCCGTGAATGTCCTGGCATACATTAGTTGGATCTCTTGTTAATCTTTTTTTTCCTACCGATTTTAAACTCTTCCATAGATAAATGGGACTTCACAATACTGTGCTAATCAAAACATCCATCATTGTTTTTAGCAATATTTTACAAATTAGGATGTTTTTTTTTAATTCCCTAATATGGAATTTTTCATTCTTCTGTCTCCATTTGACAAGTAAGCAAAAAAAAAATAAAATATTTAATGCACTGTTAGGCTCTTTTGGTCTCCTTATTTTATAAGCTAATTTGCATTGGTTAGAGATCTGGATAAAATGGTTATAGGTTAAGTGGTTTCCCCTAAATCACAAATAAAATTAACAGCAATTCTAGACGTAAAATCCAGGAGATCTGGATTCTAGCCCTATATTATTTCTACTACATTACATTTCCTTTATAAATAAGAAAATTCACTAAAATTGCAGCCAAATGTGGTGAGTATCTTATCTATAATAGACTAACTCAAAGTCAGATGTTGGACACAATATTCTAGGCCTCTGTTAATCACAGGTATTTACTTTCAAAGATGAAAAAGGCCTCATAGGTCTTCTTAATCTCTATCTAAAACGTGTCTTTCTCTCCCCAATATGTGTTAATAAGCTCCTACAGAAAGATTCTAGGGAAATAAAACTAACTAGCTACTAAGACAGGTGATGTGACTTTTTGCCAGCTCTAATTGGTAGAAAGTGTTTTTGTTTGTTTCTATCTACAATATACCTGTCTGAAGATGAACTTGGGATTCTGTTTGTGCACAAATTACATCATCTGCTCGCTCTCATTTTTTTTCCAATTCTGCTTCTATTGAGGGTCTTAATTCTGTTTATATGAATAGTACTTTGTTCAGATCTGTGATTTCATCAGTATAGAGGATTTTGAACAAAGAAATCCTCTCTATTGATGTTGTTTGGCAACTGGTCTGCAACTTCTGGTCTTATACAGTTGCGTGAAGAGAAATCAGAGGTTAAGTGTATGTGAAAAACGATTTATTAGACTGTTTGGGGAAAAATATTATGCTGTTTAAAAGTAACCTTTTGTGACTAAAGATTACACCTAGAATGTGGCTTAATCCCAGTAGCTCTCTAGGAATGTCAGAGATAGCTACAAGGTATTTTGAATTGCCTTAACCCTTGTATCCACCCAAAACATTCTTTTTGGGGGGTTAATCACATCCAGCAACTCCTAAAGAGTGTACCCCAAGCTTCTATTTTGCATTACAGTTACTCGTATCTATTTCAATCTATGTGGCTGTCCTGTTACCCTCTCAAAAAAGTTGCTTAATTGAAGTACATATGATTTTTCTGTGGATAATTTTGTCAAAATTCTACATAATGTAAATTTCCCAGAACCTGGGGAAGGAGTGAAAGCTACTCCCTTTCCATCTTGCTCACTCACCCCACCTGTCCCCTAAAATAAACTTTCTTTTCATTAGTAAGCCTTCTGTATTGAACTGGCATAGCTAAGCATGTTGGCCAAGGAATCTTGGAATCGTTTGCAACATTAACACTGAGTTTTCACTTAAAATCTGAACTTCTTAAATTGCTTGTTAGCAGGGAATATAGAAGGGGGAGTATGGGAGCATAAAGGCAAACAGAGATATTTATAGACTATATGAATCCAAGATGGAAATTAACTGGAGAAGAAAAGTTGTTACTGTTCTAGAGAGAGCTAACAGGTACACATTTGGAACTGCAGGTGCCATAGGTAGACTGCCCTGACAAACCTTTATAGATAATACATTCTTCTCAATAGGGAAGATCTATTATTGCTGCTTGTAAAATAGAAAATAAATATTAAGCAGAACTCTTGGAACAAGCGCATTTCAAGGGAAGTTCAGCATTAAGCATTTGACTACTGATTCTGGTGACCAGGTCTGAATTAATTTTAGAAGAGTGCTAGGCACTGCTACTGTCAAGCAGCTACTGAGAAGGAGGCAATTAATTGATAGCTAAGGTCAGAAACCACATTCTTGAGATTCTTAAGTCTAGGAACTTGAATTAGACTTCTTCCCCCAGGAGCTGACATGTGAACTCGGTGATCATTAATGGGTAGTACCTAAGTAAATCAGGTGAAACGAGTGTGGAATTTAACAATTTGCTTTTGGATGATATTTTTTCTTCATTAAATTCTGTCAGATTTTCCAAACTTTTGCCCATCATGTCACCCACACCCTGGGTCAGGCAATCAACAGATTGTGAGCTTATTGAGTCTTCCATTGGTGTGTTCTTCCTATCTGGCATATTCACAAAATAGTAGTGAAGAAAAGAACCTTAGAGATTATTTAGTCAGATTACACTATCCCTTACCTCCTCATTTGGCTTAGTAGAAAGATATGTGGTCAGAGAACCTGACAGAACATTGTACTTGCCTTTAGATCCCCCAGGTTTAAATCCTGGCTCTAACACCACTCATATAACTTTGGACAAATTACTTAAGCACCCCAAACCCCAGTTTCCAAATCTATAAGGTGAAGATTTTGGACTGGATCATCTCCATGGATTTTTTCCAGTGCTAAATCTAAGATATTATGATCTTATGACCTTATTTTAATCCCATCTCTTGCTTAACTTTATTGGTTTTATTTCTCTAATCATCAAAATGGAGATTATAAGATTTGTATTACATACCTCACAGAGATGTTATGAAGAGAATGATTTACAAATTTTTTTTGTTGTTTTTTTTTTTGGAGGGCAGTTGGGGTTAAGTGACTTGCCCAAGGTCACACGGCTAGTTTTTTTTGTGTTAAGTGTCTGAGACTGGATTTGAACTCACGTACTCCTGACTCCAGGGCCGGTGCTCTATTCACTGCGCCACCTAGCCGCCCCATGATTTACAAATTTTAAAATGCTAGCAAAACATTTTCCTTTAGTCATTTTAATTCATGTCTGACTGTGAGCCCTTGTAGAGCTTTCTTGGTAAAGATACTGCAGTGGTTTGCCATTTGTTTCTCCAGCTCATTTTAGTAATGAGGAAACTGAGGCAAATAGGATCAAATGATTTGCCCAAGGTCATACATTCACAGCTAGTAAGTATCTGAGGCCAGATTTGTACTTAGGTCTACCTGACTTCAACCCTATTGCTAATTTATCTACTTCTCTACCTACTGAGCCACCTAGTTGCCCACTACAGAAATAGGATTTATTAAAAATATGGGGACAGGGAGACTTAGACCATAACAAAATTAGCCAAGGTCAAAGTCTATGTTAATGGGAGATTCAAGACTGGAACTGCGGTACAACGACTCTTGGTCCAGTACCTAATGCCTTGTATCATGTCATAGAGTAGAGTGTCTTTGACAGAAGCAAGCCTGTTTTTTTTTCCTAGCACCAAAGTTTGAATTTGTAATTCAGTTTTCTTCCTTCTTGTGTAGTTTTTCTTTTTTTTCAATAAAAGCAAAAAACCCCTTTGTTTATTTTATTTTTTCTTCAAAATTCCCAGACTGCCATATGTAGTTATCTCAAGAAGGAAAAATAAACACATGGTCCTCTTTTGGCCATGAATCACTGAACAAAATGAAGTACTCTACTGAATGCCTGTCCAATTGCTTCCTTTTACCCACTGGTTTCTGGTTTTACTTTTTTTTTTAATTTTAAAAGTAATTTGTGGAGAATAATTCCCATCATTATCTGTCTGCCACTTAGTGTGAGCATAATTCACATAAAGACCTACATGGAGAGATTTTTCACTAAATGAATCTAATCCACAGCTGCAGATTTTCTATCTAGATATACATCTGTGATCTTCAGTTCTTCCCTATTGACAACTTGAAGAGCATTACTCTTTGCTTACTGAACAGGAAGAAATGATCCCAGTTTTGGTCCTACACTGTGGCCTGTACTCAATAGTACACTGACCTGCTTACGTCTATCTGATTAAGAAGTATACTTTATCCATTTTCTCTCTTCCATTCCAATTCATTCTTAACCCTACTGCTGGATTAACATCATTTTCATCACATCACATTCTTGATCAAATCATGACTAACATATTGAATTCATTCAATCAGTAAAGAACTATTTATGGTTACTGTATGTCTGATCCTGCTTTTGGTGCTGGGTTGATAAAAATACAAAAGTCCCTTTCCTCAATAAGCTTACATTCTACTAAAAGGTGGTATGCAACAAGGAGAAGTAACAAAAGACAAAAGAAATATACCATAATGGGGGTAGAATGATTAAAAATTGGAAAAATAAGAAAAAAGACTTCCAGCAAGAGAGAGAACTTGAGCTTGTCTTTGAAGGGAAGTAGGTTTTCAGAGAGGCAAAAGAGAGTACAGAGAGTATTCCAGAGAAGACAGCCTATGCAAAGGCATGGGAACAGGAAATGAAATATCATGTACAGGAATAGTAAATATAACAGTACAACTTATCACAGACTTATGAGTATAAGCCAATTTCATTCTAGAAAGATAACCTAGAGCGTAAAGGGCTTTAAATGCAAAGAGGTTTGTATTTTATCCTAAAAGCAATGGGCAGACACTACAAATTCTTTAGAAGATGCCATGATCAAATATATATTTCAGGAATATAGTTTTGGCAAATATATAGAGATGAGTGAGATCGTTCATTGAGACCATTTAGGATAAGACAGCTATCTGAGTTGTTAAAATAGAAACAGTAAGATTTGGCAACTAATTATAATTGAGAAGTGAGTGAGAATGAAGGATTGTAGATAGTCTCCTAGGTTTTTAACCTGACTGGGAAAATGCTGGCCCTTTGGTAGAAATGAAGAAGGCAAAGGGTGAAAAGAGAACAAGTTATGTTTTGGACATGTTGAGTTTCAGATGTCTCCATGGAATTTCCAGGCAGAGATGCCCCATACGTATTCAGAGATGTAATACAGGTACTCAAGAAAGAGATGAAGTTTGAATATGTATATATGGAATTCATATGAAGCATGATCAAGACTGAATACATGGGAACTGATGATATCATCACAGAGAATAAAGAGAGGAAGGGAAGGAGAGAGAGGAGAGAGAGAGACAGAGAGA
>JAQQSW010020960.1:0-10753 GCA_028646575.1 Pseudocheirus occidentalis | reverse complement strand
GGCATTCTTCAATTGTCTTGGAAGCATTTGGTGTGGGAGTTCTGAGTTCTGGGCTCTCCATGCTTTGACCCTTTTTGTCCCCAAAAAAGGATTCTAGAGTTTTATTGTTTTTATTTTGCTTCCTTTTTCTCATGTTGGCCAGTCAATTAATTGGTTGATTTTTTTTAGGTCTTTGAAACTCTGCTTCCAAGGGGGGAAGCTCTGTTCCAAAACGCTGGGGTTTTCCCAACTGCTGGAGCTATTAGGGGATTGTTGCTAGTCCCCCCAGCTTTGGCTTGCTGAAAGTGCACCCCAGGACCACCACCCAAGACCACGATCCGGATCCAGGCCACTCAACGCAAAAGCACTTGACCCTGATCAATCAATTCAGCCCCCTTGCTGAGTCCGCAGGCCGGGGGCTCTGAAGCAGCCTGGTGGGGGCCGCCCAGAGGATCCAGCAGTTCCCTTCCCCCACTGCTTCTTTGCCCTGGGGGCAGAATGTTTGAACTGCTTTACCTCCCCCAAATTAATTTTCAAAGTTTCACTTTCACTAACCGTATCTGAAGATTTAAAGATGCCCTTAGGCCGGTGTTTTAGATTTTCTTTGAAGTAGACTCAAGCTGCTGTTTGGGAGGCTCCGTTGCTTCTCGAGGCCGCCCTGAGGTCTTACCTAGCCAAGGTGGTTTTGGGCTACACAGTCTCTGCTCAGCTGAGGTGCGAGCTGCCTCTCTCCCTTCCTGTTCCTCATGCCTTCGCAGATGTGGAGGTGCTGGATGCTGTAGGACCTCTGCAGGCTGGCTGCGGGGCTCAGCTCAGCTCCTTCCCACTGCCCCAGGCCTGGCTGTGGTCTAGGCTTCCGGCTGTTTCAGTCTCGGCTCCTGGTGGCTGAGCTGAGCCCCTGCTGCCGAGCTGCCTTCAGCAAGAGGTGTGTTCTCTGTATTTTTGTGAGTCTGAGAGTCCTAGACTTTCCTAGACTTTGTCAGGGCTCATATTTTATGGGTGTTTAGGGTGCCGGTGTGGGAGCTGCAGGACCTTGCTGCTTCTATGCTGCCATCTTGGCTCTGCCCCTCCAGGCTAAACTTTTGAAAGCTTTAGGAATTGTAGACAGCATTTTAGAGGCTGCCTCTGATACACTGCCATTGTATCTTATTTGCCTTTATTCCCTCTCCCCACGAGGAGTAATTGAAAGATGACTCACATACAGAGAAATATAGAAAAACAACTTTATTTTACTCATTTCCCCCTTCAACAACTTGCTAAAAGGCTTCAAGGGAAAAAAATGTCTCTCCCAGAAAATTACACCCTGTATCTCCCTTTCTGCTACTCTTAGGAAGTCATTTAAGATGGAAATTAAAGCCCATTATTGCACATTTAATTACCCACCAAATGAATGGCATATTTAATGGAAATGGCAAAATGCTCCAACATATGTAAGATTTCTAGTTCATGCATTTCCAGACATATTACAAAATAATTCATTAAGCAGAGACTTGAGTAGCCCCCAGGAGATTGCTTCCAAAGAGAAGCAGGTCCTGGGAACAGGGCCAGGGAAAGCAGGAAAGAGCATTCTAATCCATCCATCAGTCACCAAGTAAAGTACATACAGTGTGTCAGTCACTGTGTTAAGTCCGGAGGATACAAAAACAGTCTGCCCTTAGGGATCTTTCATTCTAATTGGTGAGCAAACATGCTATATACATACATACATACATACATATATGTATATGTATGTATGTATGTATAGGTTTATACAAGGTGCATACAAAGCAGATATGAGATAACCTTTGAAGTTACTAGCCAGCGAAGTCCTTGAGAAAGGAGGGCAGCTAGGTGGCACAGTGGATAGAGTGCTGGGCCTGGAGCCAAAAAGACTCACCTCTCTAAGTTCAAATCTGGTCTCAGATGCTAATTAGCTGTGTGACTTTGGGGAAGTCACTTAACCTTGTTTACTCAGTTTCTCAATCTATCAAATGAGTTGGAGAAAGAAATGTTAAACTTTGCCAATAAAATCCCAAATGGGGCCACGGAGAGTCAGACACAACTGAAAATAACAGCAACAAATTTTAGCAGAGAAGGTACTAGCAACTGGAGGTACCAGGAAAGGTCTCCTGCAGAATATAGAGTCTGAACTGAGTTTTGAAGGAAACTTCAGGGATTTTAAGAGACAGAGATGAGGAAGGAGAACATTCAAGGTATGAGAAATACCTAATACAAAGATTTTGAAATGGGAGATAGTGTTGCATATGAGGAATAGCAAATAGACCAGTAAAGCTGGTCTGTAAAATGACATGATTGGACAAGTTGGACAAGGGATTCATACTAGAGCAGAGAATACCAAGTGATTTCCCAACACTGGGGAAGGAGGAGAGTATATAACCAGAAATGAGATTATAACCTAGAAAGTACTGAGGAATGGAGGGACTGAAGATAATGAAGATGAAGAAAAAGTTAAAAAGCAGTAAAGCAGAAGGAGAGATGGAATGATAAGGTATGATCAGATGACAGGATTTTAAAATTCTTGAACATAGAAGAGGAGCAACTGTGGTTTAAGGCAACATCAAGGGTATGGCCATTCTTGTATATGCCTGGGTGGAGTGGAGGAACATGTTGTTCATAAGAGTTGAGTAAACTGAAGAACTGGGAAGTTAGTTTTGGTTGCTGTCCTTCATTCTCGAAGAGGATCAAAATGATATTATTATGTTAGAATTAAGTTATAGTTTGTCTGACTGTGGCTGATCAGACCAAAACAAGCTCTGAAGGCCCTTCCACAGGTCAGGTCCAAACAGTCCATGTGAACTTTTGGGGTGGATTCTCTAAATTTACCCAACTTGCTTTTCTTGCCTCTGACAATTTTTTTCTTAGGGAGTTCGTTGATGACTTGTTCAATTTCATTTTCCTGAAATGGGGTTATTTAAGTATTTTATTTCCTCTTCTGTTAATCTGAGAAATTTATATTTTTGTAAATATTCATCCATTTCACTAAGATTGTCATATTTATTGGCATATGATTGTGCAAAATAGCTCCTAACTATTGTTTTGATTTCCTTTTCATTGGTGGTGAATTCGCCCTTTTCAGTTTTGATGCTGGCAACTTGGTTTTCTTCTTTCTTTTTAAAATCAAGTTAACCAAAGGTTTATCTATTTTGTTGTTTTTTTTATAAACCAGCTTCTAGTTTTATTTATTAGTTCAATAGTTTTCTTAATTTCAATTTTATTAATCCTTCCTTTGGTTTTCAGAACTTCTAATTTGGTATTTAGTTGGAAATTTTCAATTTGTTCTTTTTCTAGTGTTTTTAGTGGCAGGCCTAATTCATTCATCTTTTCTTTCTCTGTTTTATTCATGTAAGCATTTAGAGATAGAAAACTTCCCCTAAGAACTGCTTTTGCTACATCCCATAAGTTTTGGTATGTTATCTCATTATTGTCATTCTCTTGGATGGAGTTATTGATTGTTTCTATGATTTATTGTTTGACCCATTCATTCTTTAGGATTAGATTATTTAGTTTTCAATTAATTTTTAGTCTATCTTTCCATGGTTCTTTATTGCATCATGATCTGAAAAGGATACATTTAAAATTTCTGCCTTTCTGCATTATATTGCGAAGTTTTTATGCCCTAATATGTGGTCAATTTTTGTGTAAGTGCCATGTACCACCAAGAAAAAGATATATTCCTTTCTATCCCCATTCAATTTTCTCCAGAGGTCAACCATATCTAACTTTTCTAAAATTCTGTTCACCTCCTTATCCTCTTGTTTATTTTGTGGTTAGATTTATCTAGTTCTGAGAGGGGGAGTTTCAGGTACCCCACTAGTATAGCTTTGTTATCTATTTCTTCCTGCAACTCTCTTAGCTTTTCCTCTAAGAATTTGAATGCTATACCACTTGGTGCTTATGTGTTTAGTGATTATACTGCTTCATTGTCTACGGTGCCTTTTAACAGGATGTAGTTTCCTTCCTTATGTCTTTTAACTAGATCAGTTTTTCCTTTTGCTTTGTCTGAGATCAGGATTGCTACCCCTGCTTCTTTTTTTTTTTACTTCAGTTGAAACATAACATACACTGCTCCAGCCTTTTACCTTTATTCTGTGTGTACCCTCTGCTTCAAATATGTTTCTTGTAAACAACATATTGTAGGATTATGATTGTGTTTTTTAACTTTTATTTTATTTTATTTTCTTGCTTTTTGGAGGGCAAATGGGGTTAAGTGACTTGCTCAAGGTCACATGGCTAGTTTTTGTGTTAAGTGTCTGAGGCTGGATTTGAACTCAGGTCCTCCTGACTCTAGGGCCGGTGCTCTATTCACTGCAACACCTAGCTGCCCCAGCATTATGATTTTTAATCCACTGTGCTATACACTTATATTTTATGGGAGGGTTCACCTATTCACTCTTATGCTTATGATCACTGTCTGTGGCTTTCTCTCCATTCTATTTTTTTCTGTTTATGTTTTTCTCTCTCCTTTCTCCCTTTCCATCCTTACTAGAGTTTTGCTTTCAACCACCACTTCCTTCAGTCTGTCCTCCCTTCTATTGGCCCTCTCCCTTTTCTTCCCCCTTACCCTTGCTACTTCTTCCCTTCCCTCTATTTCCACCCTCCCTTTTCTTCCCCCTTTCTCCTACTACTTCCTATAGGGTAAGTTAGATTTTTATATCTAACTGATTATGTTATTCATTCTTTGAGCCAAATCTGTAAGGTTCAAACAATACTCAATCCTTCTTCTTTCCTTCTATTGTATTAAGTTTTTCTGTGCCTCTTCATATGATGTAACTATGCTCAGGATAGGTAATAAAGGCCATATTTCTAGGAGAATCCACATTTCTTTAAGGGAAGATATTTTTCTTTGTCTCTATCTCTTACCTTATAAATTTCTTTCTTTTCTTTTTTTTGGTCTGGATCTGCAACTCATCAATAGAGTTATTGGATTGCCAGGGCCTTTCAGAGAGGTTAAGTGGCTCACTCATAGTTACATGCCCAGTATTAGGCAAGACTTGAACCCAGGTCTTTCTGACTCCAAGGCTGACCTTCTATCTATCCAGTCAAACTGCTTCTCTGCCCCAAATTTGTTGGTTATTGAATTTCTTGAGTATGAGCTTTATACTAAGTGCTCTACAACTACCAAAGGGGAGAAAGATAATGATAATGGAAGGCTTTAAGGGAAGAGGTGGTATTTGAACTAGGCCTTGAAGGATGGGAAGGAAGAAAGGAAACAGGTATTTATTATGCACCTACTATGTACTGGGTCCTGTGCTAAGCACTTTATAAGAATGATTTCATTTGATCCTCACAACTCTGGGAAGGAGGTAGTATTACTGTTCTTATTTATATTCCTCAAGGAAACTGAGGGAAACAAAGATTAAGTGACTTGCCCAGGGTCACATAGCCAGTAGGTATCTGAGACTGGATCTGAATACAAGTCTTTTGACTCTAGTACCAGTTCTTTATCCACTTGACCATCTAGCTCTCTAGGGATGGGAAGGATTTTGATAGTGGGAAGCTTGGAGTTCCAGGAAGAATGGGCAAAGACATAGAGGAGTAAAATACAGTGGATGTAGGTGGGGAGATGGTGAGCAGAATTGAGCAGCTATAACATACGGAGTATGAAGGAGAATAATGGGAGATGAGACTGAGTTGAAGTAAGTGGGACATCCAGGTAGAATTGTTGAGTATGGAGTTGGATGTGTGAGTGTGAAATTAAAGAGCCAAGTTACAGATCTGGGGCACAGATGTAACCAGGAATATAAGTGGGTGATGACTGGTGGCACAGACAACATCCTAGGTTCCATCATGGTTCCATTGTAAGGAACTTTCCCAATTTCATCCCTGTGAGAATTGGGTGGGAAAGTGTGCTCCATGAGAGGAACGCATGGCAGACTGAACCTGGGAGGGGATGGAGATACCACAGAGGATGTGGAGAATCATGAGGCAAGATGTGGATGGAGAAGACGGCGTGTCCTTAGCCATGGCAGCACATTGAAGCAAAGCCCTATTTTTCCTATTGGTTATAGTTGCGTCTGGGAGTTATTCATGTAAAGATGGTAGTTAATGCCTGGGAGTGAATGAGATTTCTGACGGAAGTAGTATAGATATAGAACCTCAGGCTGATAACTGAGCTTTGGAGAAAACTTCAGGTGAATGGGTAAAAATGGACTACTAGACTAGCTCTCCTCTGAGGCAATTAGATGGTGAAGTAGATAGAGTACTGGACCTGGAGCCAGGAAGACCTAAGTTCTAATCCTTCCTCAGATACTTACTAACTGTGTGTCTCTGAGCATGTCATTTAACCTCTGTGCCTCAATTTCCTTATCTGTAAAATTTAGAATGCACACACTGCACCTTCTTCACTGAGTTGCTTTGAGGATCAAATGAGATAGCATGCACAGCACTTTGCAAATCTTAGAGCGCTCTATAAAGACTACCTAAAATCATTATTATGGGTATGGGAGAATGTGTCAGGATGGGAGGAGTAAGGGGAAAAGGAATCCCTGAAGACTGGGATTATTGTTGTTGTTGTTGTTGGATGCTCCTACTCACATGTTGTTGAACAAAGGTGGAGAAAAGCATGGAACCCTGAATGGATCAACTACAAGTTGATGTTACATAATCTCAACTGGACCCTCGCTATGGCAAGGCAATCCTTTTACATGAGGTTGCTATTTACTCACTACAACAACCCTTCCAAACAATTTCATCCCTCTTCAAACTTCCACAGATCCCCCTCACCCACCCTCTCGACTGGGAACCTTGCCTCAAATTTCACTGAAAAAACTGAGACCATCCACCAGGAGCTTCCCTGTCTTTCCTCCTCCTTTACTCATGTCACCCAGATGCCTCCTGCCCAGATCCTCTTCCTTCATCTTCATCATACACAATGAGTTTTCATTGTCAAAGCAAACCCTTCTCTACATGCAAGTGATCCCATTCCATCCCGACTTCTCCAGCAAATTGCCCTTCCTATCATCTCTCCTCTCTCACTAATCTTCAATCTCTCTCTGCCTACCAGATGTTTCTCTACAGCCTACAGACTTGCCCAAGTTGTTCCCTCATTCTCAAAAATCCTCACTTGATCCATCCATCCCCACTACCTACCATCCTTCTTTATTTCTTCTCTCTTCTATGGCTAAGTTCCTTGAGAAGATCATCTATAATAGATGCCTCCACTTCCTTTCCTCTCACTCTCTTAACTCTTTGACCTTTGGTTCCCAACCTCATCATTCAACTGAAACTACTCTCTCCAAAATGACTAATAATCTCTTCTTTGCTGAAGCTGATGGTCCTTTCTCAGTCTTCATCCTTCTTGACCACGCTTTAGCCTTTGGCACTGCCAATTACTCTCTTCTCCTTCATGTTTTCTCTCTAGGTTTTTGTGACATTATTCTCTCCTGATTGTCTTCTGACCTATCTGACAATTCCTTCTCTGTCTCCTTTCAAAAAGAGAACTCTATTACTTCCAGGATCAAATATAAAACCCTCTGTATGGCTTTTAAAGTCTTTTATAACTGCCCCCTCCCCTACTTTTCCAGTCTTCTTAGACCTTACTCCATTTCACATAACACTGAGATCCAGTGACTCTGGTCTCCTTAGCTGTTGCACAGGACATTCCATCTCTTGACTTGGAGAGTTTTCACTGGCTGTCTCCTATGGCTTGAAGGTTCTTCCTCCTCATCTTTCCCTCCTTGCTACTCTGGCAAATCTTCCCTTCTGCAAGAAGCCTAGTCTAAGTGACTCCTGTGAAAGGGTTGTTCAACCCCCAAAGAGGTGGCGACCCATAGGTTGAGAACCACTGCACTAGAGCTTAGCCTAGTGCTAGGGTACCAGTATCCTACTGGTACACGGTAGGAACTTAATAAATGCTCATGACTAATAGACTGAATGGGAAAACCAAGGGGAAAGAACTCAAAGCCACAGAAGGAAAGTGACATTATGCCACAGACCCAGTAGATTTCCTGTTCTCTTTTTTAAATGGCTCTTTCTGCTACAATCCCACCCACTGGTTGTTCCAAAGAGTCCCTAGTTAATGACTCAGCAGGGGACTACCCAGGACCACCTCCCTCAGGTCCAACTGGAGAATTGACTAAAATAATGGTTTTCAGAATGTAATTTAACATAATGTACTGCTATTCTGTTAATAACTGAATCTCATCCTCTTTGTATGTATGCGTGTGAATACACCATGCCCCAGAGGCAGTAAATTATAGGAATTTAACAAAAGAAATGTATAAATCCAGAGAATGAGAGGAATAGTTAAATTGAATTTCTGAGCCTCCAAGTAAATATATGTCATGAAAGGCTCTATTAACTCTTCATTAGTAGTACAATAAGCAGATATTCATGGTAAGGGTTCCCTTCTTTTTCTGGTCTCCCTCCAGCAATATAGAGACTTCCACGTTGGTATTTATGACTTACAGGAAGATCCTTCATTTCTCTGATGGGAGGCTCCATTGGAAAGTAATGTCAACCAGATACTTACTATGGAAAAAATAAGGAGATAGTGTGGTACAATGTAATGAAGACCAGCTCTGGAGGCAGAGGATTGAAAATGGAATCCTAACTCTGAGGTATGATTTTGGACATGATTTTCAACCTCTGAAGACCTTTGTCATCTCATGGATAAAGTAAGAGGGCTAGATTAGAGGACTGCCAAGGTTCTTCTCCCTTTTAAATCCATGCTTCATGATTTCTGGAGCTGTCACTTGCAGCTTGGTGATCTTTGAACTTTACTTTTATTATCTGTAAAATGGGAATAATAATGCTTAAACTACTTGCCTCACTAAACTATCTTAACAGAGGAGTTGAAAATACAGTTCTTTATAAAATGTAAGGTCATTTATTATGATAATATGATAATAATAAGTTGGGAAAAAGATAAATTGAAGTAAAAAACCTAGAGACCAATGGCAATGACCAAAGGAATCAGTAGTGAGTGTGTATAAATAATTTCATTCTCCTTTCTCTGGTCCCCTATGATTTCATTGATGTAGAGAAGTCTTGGTAAAAAATTCTCTCCACTTATGCAGGTGAACACTTCATGTATAATTTATAGTCTTAGAAAAACAATATCTAACATTTATATAGTGCTGTAACATTACAGAATTACCACCAGAAGGAGGGGAGGGAGGGAGAGAGAAATAGAGATAGATAGACAGAGACAGATAAAGACAGAGAGAGAAAGAGAGAGAGAGACAGAGACATAGAGCCAGACAGAAACAGAGGGAGGAAGAGAGAGAGACAGAGAGAAGGCAGAGCAACAGAAAGAAGGATGAACCTAGAGACATACAGATAGAGATAGAAAAACAAAGAGAGATAGAGACAGAGATAGACAGAGACAAAGAAAGGAGAGAGAGGGAGAGGAGAGAGGATGAGGGGTGAATATACTGTGAAGCTTTGAGATATGAAGGAAGGGAATGAAAAGAATTCATGTCAAATGGCCTTGGACTTTTCAGTGAAGAATTGGATTAGGTCACCTGCTGCTAGTTCGGTATGTGTGTTGTGGTGTGTGTGTGTGTGTGTGTGTGTGTGTGTGTGTGTGTTTTGGTAGGGGGAGGAGTGATGAGAGATACAGCTGGAGGGTTGAGAGAAAAGGTTTGGAATTGTTGCTGTGTGGGGAATAAGATAGTACAAATGAGGATAGTGTAAAAAGATGGTCATATGGTGCTTGGCATATGGCAGGTATTTAATAAATTCTTGACTAATTGATTGATGAAGGCTCACCTGAGATTACATACCATGAATATATCCTGTAAATTTCTCTCAAGGTTAGCCATATGCTACATTCAGACTGATTAAACCTACCATGTGTCTTCTCATTGCCTTTGGATCACCTGCCATTTTGATTTTCTGAGCTCATGGTATCCCATGGACTTATATCCATAAAACATCATAAGGAACTTACTAGTATTAATGAGATGGGTTTTTTCAGCAATAAGTGACTCAGGAGCATTAAAAACACTATACATTTATCCAAATTCAATCTACCCTGATTTTCTTTTCTTTATCTCTGGACTAAATTACTTAAGCCACATGCAGTCCAAATGTGGGGACTGACCTCCTGCTCCTCAAGAAATGAACTCCTAAGGGCAGCAAGGTAGTACAGTGGGTAGAGCACTGCCCCTGGAATCAGGAGGACCTGAGTTCAAATCTAGCTTCTGATACTTATTAGCTGTGTGACCCTGGGCAAATGCAACTTGTTACCTGAGAGTCAAACACTGAACGCATACAACAGCCCTGTGGGATCGGTGCTGTGGTCCTGATTTTACAGATGGGGATTAGTGTTAGGTCTCTGATACCTCACGTAGGGAGGAGACTCCTAAAGAGGGTCGTTGATACTCCACATGAGATGGACGGGTTGAGCTGATCCTCAGCTAACAGGAGTGCACGTGGTCGATCACCTGGGGTCAGAATGCAAAGGCTACACCTGCTTACAATAAGCAGGATAATCTCTCTCCCTTCGGGGTGAGACACATTGGCTCGCTGTGGCAAGGGCATGGCCAGGGGAGGGGCCCTAAGGGGCCCTGGAGAAAGGACTTAAATAGAGGCTACTGGGAGGCAGGGGCAGTCGAGTTTGGTGGAGCCAGGCCAATGGAGTCCAGCCAGGCCAGTCCAGTCCAGCCATACTAAGATAGAGGATGAACTCTCAATAAAAGCTAGAAGCAAGTCCTGTGTCCTGAGTTTCTCTGTGCAGCTGTTTCTCCTGGAGTGGACCAGGAGCCGGGGACACCCGAAGCCTGTTGAGGTGGGTATAGGTAAGCTCTATACATCCTGACCCAAAAAGATA
>JAQQSW010020959.1:0-10753 GCA_028646575.1 Pseudocheirus occidentalis | reverse complement strand
AAGGAATAGTTTACCTGTCAGATTTAAGGAGTAGGGAAGACTTTATGACCAAAGAAGAGGTGGAGAGCATTATAAAATGCAAAATAGATAATCTTGATTACATCAAATTGAAAAGTTTCTGTACAAACAAAGCCAAGGTAACCAAAATTGAGAGGGAAGTGGAAAATTGGGAAAGAATATTTACAACCAGTGTCTCTGATAAAGACCTCATTTCTAAAATGTACAGGGACTTAAATAAAATTTACAAGAATGCCAGTCATTCCCCACCTGATAAGTGGTCAAAGGATATGAACAGGCAATTTTCAGAGGTAGAAATTAAAGATATATTTAAGCATATGGAAAAATGTTCTAAATCACTACTGATTCGTGAAATGCAAATCAAAACAACTTTGGAGTACCACATCTCACCAGTAAAACTGGCTAAGATGACAAAACAGGAAAATGACAAATGCTGGAGAGGTTGTGGAAGAAATTGGAACTCTCATGCATTGTTGGTGGAGCTGTGAACTGATACAACCATTCTGTAGGGCAATCTAGGACTATGCCCAAAGAGCTATAAATAATTGCATACCCTTTGACCCAGTAATACCACTTTTGGGGTTGTATCCCAAAGACATCATAGAAGTGGGAAAAGGTCCCATATGTACAAAAATATTTATTGCAGCTTTCTTTGTGGTGGCAAAAAACTGGAAATTTAAGGGATGCCCATCCATTGGAGAATGGCTGGACAAGTTGTGGTATATGAATGTGATGGAATATTATTGTGCTATAAGAAATGGGAAGGAGATGGACTTCATACTTACATGGAGAGGCTTATATGAACTGATGCTAAATGAGAAGAGCAGATCCCGGAAAAATTTGTACACAGTCACAGATACATCATATGTGTGACAACCAACTTTGAAAAACTGGACTCTTGTCAGCAACACACAGTTAAAAGACAACTCTACAAGTCTTAGGATGGAAGATGTCTACATTCAGAGAAAGCGCCGGAAAGACCAGAGTTTAAATGGAGACTTAAGCAATGCATGCTATCATTCTTTTCTATGTTTGGTTTTTTTTTCTTTTCTCATTGTTCACTCCATTGGCTATAACACCTACACAACCAGACTATTGTACAATGTGAAAGAGTTTGCAGATTCTATACATGATTGTATGCCACCATGGGGGGGGGTGGGGAGTGGGGAGCAAGGGGAAAAAAATCTGAAACTCAAGTGATTCTGGAACTGAATCTTGTAGACTAAAAGTAAAGAAACAAGTCTATAAAATAAATAAATAAAATTTAAAAATAAAACAAAACAAAAAAGAACATATGATGTAGATATGAAAGACTGGATCATAAACAAATTAGAGAAACAAGGAGGAATTTATCGTTAAGAACTATGGATAGTGCAAGATTTTATGACCAAATTGGGAAGAATGCATGTCATAAAAGATAACATGAACAGTTTTGATCACAGGAAATTGAAAATATTTTTTTCAAACAAAATCCAAGTGTTTTAGATTTTACTGGAAACAGTTTAGTGGTGAAAATCATAATGATAGCAAATGTCTGAAAAAAGTCTTAATTTCAAGATATATTAGGAATTGATTCAAATTTGTAAGAATAAGAACCATTTCCCCTATTGATAAATTCTCAAAGATATTAAATTGGTTTTCCATGGAGGAAATCTGAGCTATCAATAACCATGTGAAAAAGTGTTCCCTAATCATGAATAGAGATATTTAAATGAAAAGAACTCTGGTTTTCCACCTCATAAACATCAGATTGTCAAAGATGATAAAAAAGGAAAATGATGAATGTTGGAGGAATTGAGGGAAAAGAAGCACATTACTACAATTTTGGGGGAGCCATGAATTGGTCCGGCCATTCTGGAAATGTTTTGGATTGATGCTCACAAAGCCACTGAACTTCAATTGAACAAATAGTCTTGTACTCCAAAGAAAACAAAGGAGGAGGAAATTAATTCACACATATTTGTGGGAAAGAACTAGAAATTAAAGAGGTATCCATCCGTAGGGGGAATGACTAAACAAATTGTGACACATATATGTAATGGAATCTTATTTTGCTGTGAGAAATGATGAAAGGAATGATTTTAGAGAAACCCAGGAGTACATGTATGGGCTGATACAGAGCGAAGGGAGCAGAAACAGGAACCCAGTTTGTTCCATAATATCAGCATTGTCAAAATGAACACTTTGGAAAAGCTGAAGATCTCTGAACAACAAAGGACCTCTAAGGAAGCATTCCATCCACCTCCTTATAGAAATAGGGTGGATACACAGTGCTGAGTGAGGGATACATTATTTGCCTTGGCCAGTGCCAGAATTTGTTATATCCGAATTCATACATACGTACATACACTCATATGTTCATATTTATATGTATGTATATATGTATACATATTTGTAATGATATTTATTTTTCCTTTCTTAAAAAATTGGAGTTGGACATTGCAAGGAGAGAAAATAAATACTTGCTAACTGGAAAAATAAGGTGCCTCCTCCCAAACTATGATACATGAATACAACAGAATATCATTGTGTTATAAGAAAGGAATATAAGAAATTCAAAAAACCTGAGGGGAGATTTGTATTAAGTAATACATTGTGAGATTAGCAGAGATATAAGAACAGTATACAGACTGACAACACAATGTAAACACAAAGACCACTAAGAGGTCTGACCTCTGGCTAGGTGAGTGACCAACAATGACCCCAGAAAGCAGACAATTAAATGTACTTTCTTCTGCTAGGGCAGAGGGGCAGGGAATCTCCAGGCAGAAAGTTTCAAATGTAGTTATTTGATTGGATGTATTTTTGTCAAATGCTCTTCTTCATTACAAGGAATTGTTTAATCTGGAAGGGTTGTTCCTTGCAGAAGTGACTATGATGTAAAACAAAAGGCATCCATGAAACATTAAAAAATAAAAAGGGGGATCAGTGGGAGACAAGCTGGTGAAGTGGAGGTAAGGTATGTGGAACATGAGAGGGCAAGAATAATGTAGGAAGTAATGTGCATGGAACAGACTGTCATCCCTGGTCGTCAGCATCAGTAATGGACGGGGTCCAGGGCACCTGATCTGTCTTTGCCAACATGCTTTTCCTCCAGTCAGCCTGGTTTTCTCCAAAGTTCCATGGAGGGAATCACTGGATGGCTTGGAACTCTGGCTTCTAATGCTAGCCTTGGCCAGGACTTGAATTCTGGCCCATCCCTTCCCCTCATGGGCTTGCATTTGTCCTGGAAATAACATTCCACCCATTTCCCTTTTCCTCAGTGTAGTTGTGAGAGCAGGATGAGCATGGAATGGGGCAGAATCCTCTAAAGAGAAGGAAGCTGTGAAAACAGGGGCTGCCTCTGTGAACTTGGTTTTTAAGAGGAACTATTGTCATATTCTGGTTATTTTTTTAATCTGTTCTTTGTCATAGATTGTATCCGAAACCCTAGACAGGCAATCACTCTGTTGGTCAAGTAGAGAAGTGTGGATGAATTGGCCTGGTTTATCCTCACCAGTATCTGGACAAGTAGATCTTAGGATGAGTTTTATTAAAGGGTGACCAGTAGCTCTGTCTATTAATATGAAAGAAGGAATGCCCGAGGTTCCCATCAGTCAGTGACCAGCCTAGCCCTCAGATAGGGATGGGGTTCCTGCAGGGTCCCCAAACATTCTGTCCTGGATCCATACCCCTTTTTTGTTTTGTTACACGAGTCTTGGTTTCCCTATGTTTTGGTCATAATCTATGTCAATTAGGATGGTCTGGTAACCTGTGTGACTGAAAAACAATGAATAGAAGAAATCTATGTGTGAGTGTGTAGGTGCATATATTTGAGTGAGTGTGTGTGTGTGTGTGTGTGTGTGTGAAGAACAATACCATTAAACCACTAATTAGAGTGTTTTTTCTCCAGGAGACCAGATGGTTATTTCTATCTCTAGAGTTCATAGAGTGGCCCTTTTGTCATTCCCAGTAGGAGAGTGGAAAGGTCCTCGAAGCAAAGGTCCATGAACACTTATCCTTTTCCTCTTCAGTAAAGACAGGTAAGACCTAAGAACATGGTATGGTAGAGATGTGGCCTGAGCTTCTCATGTTCTGCGTTGAGATCCAAACTGCAATGTTCTCAATTACGTTTCCTGTCCTCAACACTTGGAATGGGGAGCTGTCTTCTCTGTCCCTTAGGTATGAGACTTACTGACTTTAATCTGAGGTGGTGGGGAGTAGAACTTCTACCTTACACAAAACACTTAGAATTTGTTCTCCATGGATTAATAACCAATTTAGCCCTGGGCAGAGCAGGCTGACTTCCATGTACTGTGATTTGCATGGCCCTGTCACTGCTCCCAAGGTCTTCTCTGTGGAGCTTGACACTATTGATCATGCTCTTCTTGGTTCTGTCCTTTCTCTCCTGGTTCTCCTTCATCCTGTCTGGCCATATCACCTCTGTCTTCTTTGCTCCATCTTCTTCCATGTCAAGCAGACTAACTTGGGTGTCCTGTGAGGCTCTGGCCTGGGGCTGCTTCTCTTCCCCTTTCTCTCTATACTATTTCATTTGATGATCTCATCCGTTCCCATGGATTCAGTCATCATCTCTATGGAGATGATTCTCATCCTCATGGTGGAGGAATTAATAATGGACCAATGCAAAGTATAAGAAACTGGTCTTAGTATGAGTTTCTTAAACTTCACAGCATTTGGCCAAGATTCCAATTTTCATTTTGTAAGAATGAGAAGAATATAAGGTTTAGGTGTAGTAATTTGAAATTGTTACAAGGTCCCTTTTTTAGGAAAGTGGATGATAGAAGACAAAAGAAAAAGAGGCTGAGCTGAGTACTGAAAACCATGAGGATGAGATTTCACTAAGGAACTTGCATTAAGCATTCACTTTTTCAAACAATAAAACAATTCCAAGGGGTGGAGCCAATATGGTGGAGTAAAAGCAAGAACTTGTCTCAGCTCCCACCGCAACCACCTCAATACCTGTAAAATATGACTCTAAACAAATTTTAGAGCTACAGAACCGACAAAGTGACAGAGAAAAACAAATCTCCCTCTGAGTGCAGCCTGGCAGGCCAACAAGCACTGAGTGCAGTCCTGTGTGAGCTGGGTGGTCCTAGACCCAAGGCGGCTCCAACCAGTGGCACAGACTGGCCAGTACCAACTTCAGGAGAGTGAATCTAGAACTCACACCTTAAGGACCAGAGGACATCTGTCAGATGGTGTTACCTCCCCTCCTCCCCCGCAGATGTTTTTGTGAAAAGAGTCTTGAACTTTGAAGGGAACTTTATATGTCATTGTTTTCTTTTTAATCTCTGTATCTGTACTCATAAAGGGGACTGCCCCCTTGTATTTTGTCAATGTACCAATCCTACCTAAAGGGGAGAGGGGAATTAGAATTAAGAAAAATGAGGAACTGTTCACTCCATTGGCTATAACACCTATACAACCAGACTATTGTACAGTGTGAAAGAGTTTGCAGATCGTATACATGATTGTATGCCACCATGGCAGGGGTGAGAGGTGGGGAGGAAGGGGAGAAAAATCTGAAACTCAAGTGACTCTGGAACTGAATCTTGTAATCTAAAAGTAAACAAGTCAATAAAATAAATTTAAAAAAACAGAAAAATAAGGAAACTTAATCTTTCCTAAAACCAAGAGGAGGGAATTATGAGAAGTAGCAAAGGGTTATGTTTCAACAGGACTGCAAAGAGTCATAAAAGAAGGGTATTGCTAAGAGTAAAATTAGCAGACCAGACAGTAGCCTTGGGGAGAAGTCAGATTCCTGGTTCCCACAGGACTCCTAAACAACACTAAAATAAAATACTATCAAGCTGGCAACAGCAGTTTAGTTTGAACAATTAGAAAGTAGACATTGGCCTTGGGACCTTCAGGCCCTGTAGGACACATCCAGGTACAACTGGTGAGGGGTCCATGTTCCAGGGTTATTACTGTGCTTGCTTAATCAACCTCATGTATTGTAAATATTAACTTAAATGTCCAGCCTTGAATTAGACCCTCCTTAGCAGTAACGTATGATAATGGAAAAGGCAAACTCTAAAGAGAATGATCTGATCAGGCCTCTGAAGGGAGCGTCTGCACCAAAGTAATGGCATAAAATTTGCTTCATTTTTGTATCCCACACTCTTCCTTCCAAAAGAAGGGCAGAGTCTACTTCTGTCCAGAGGTATTCAATACTCTGGATTTCTCTTTAATAAACTTCTTTTGGTATCAGATCTTCTGGTATCAATTGTTTTTTGTATTTCCAAATTAGCATTTCTAACACTATGTTGATAAAGATAATTTTCTTCACTGTCCGCTATGGCTAATGATACACATTCTTTTTAACAAAAACATTTTTTCTTTCTATGACCATCCAAACTCCAGATATCCCTTCCACATCTAGGGGGTTAGTAGCAAAGTGCCCCCGGTGATTTGGAAAACCAGCATACCATGTTTTTGCCTTCCTTTCTATAATGTGGATGGAGGTTTGAAGATCTTCCCTGCCCCTTAATAGATCTAGGGGGGAATTTGAAGGCCTCCCCTGCTTTGAAAGTAAACTCTTCCCCCTAATAGGTTAAATGTAATCGCATGTAGCCTGTGATGGAGGGAATTTGCTGAAGGGAAGCAGAGCCCACAGGAAGCTGGTCAGAGCTAGCCAGATAGTGGAGTAGACAGCAGGAGCTCAGGCAAGGAGTCAGGATTGCGAGCAGATATTGACTTTGTATTGGTTTGTGGGAAGGCTGAAGGATGCTGTGTCTCTCTGTGTTATTATGGCTTCTGAATATCTTTGGTACTATTATGGAACTGGCTTACTGGTTTTGGGATATGGTTTTCTGGTGCCTAATAAATCCTTCAGTGAAATTCTCTACCTGGAGAATCTGGTATATTTTGCCATTGAAGGTCATGAAATACTTATAGACAGAGTCTTTATTGTGATTGTGTGTGCTGTCAATATTGCATTGGCACTACAACTTTATGTCAGAGAAATATGAACTTTATCTTTTTCTTTTAAGGGCTATTTAGTTATTTTTTGTAAAATTTGGGTTTTGTATTTGGTCATCTGTTGCCCTTTCTGTGATTTCTGCTATTTTTGCAAAACTCCTCAATAATTCCCATTTAATTTCTTATCACTGATCTACATTGTATTGAAACCACAGCAGGGAAAGTTGTGATGTGGAAGGTGCACATATAAAATGAGAATTCTTTGTTCTTTGTCTTATGCAATATAGAAATACTACTAGACGAATTGTGACTCATATACACTCCCATCAACTACTGGTGAGTGAGGCCGCACTCGAAATTTATTTAAACCTAGTTCTCTTGTTTGTGTTGGCTTATAGTGAAACCAGTAGAAAATTCGTGTTAAGAGAAGCTAGTGAAAGAACATTGCTTATACTGACCAAGAGACCATAGAGAACTGTTGTGAATTTAGAAAGAGGGTTATGTTAAAAAAAAAAATAGAGTCCAGTCTATTTGCCCAGGATGGCAATGTTCAAACAGAAAGGAATGTATACTGAGTATTGTCTGGAATGCCCAGATCAGCCAATATGGCAGCACCCATTGTCATCTACAGTGTGGGGAGCGACAGCCTCCTTTGCCTGCTTGAGCTGTTGGAAAAGGCTGTGACTCTAAAACTGGTCATACTGAAGACGCACCACTTGTTTTCCTGCATATTGTTTCCTGCCCCTTCTTTCCTATTGCGTCCAGAGGATAAAGATCTCAGTTTCTTTACAGCCTGGGGGGCACGATATGAACTGTGAGAAAGGAAAGTCTTTTCTCCTTCACTGTCCATCTTTTGCTATGGCTTAGAAACCTGGAACGGGGAGGAGGGAGGTGTGTTCTTTTGTTTCTTTTTTGTTTGTTTTTTTGGAGGGCAATTCAGGATAAATGACTTGCCCAAGTCATTTGCTAGTTTTTGTGTTGTGTCTGAGGCTGGATTTGAATTCAGGTCCTCCTGAATCAAGGGCCCGTGTTTGGTTCACTGTACCACATAGCTGCCCCAAACGTGTTTGTTTCTATTCTCTTCCATTTGTCCTTCTTGTGTTTAGGTGCTTAGATGATCCTGGTGGAACCTGAGAGTTTGATCCCTGACGATCTTAGAGGCAAGATTGCAGGCAGATTATTGCAGTCATCCAGTTAAGCAGAGAATCCAGGAAGAGTCAGTGTCTGAGACTGGAGCCCGAAGTGGGTAGGGCGCTTGGATCTTGGGGTGGGGTTCTATAGGTATGGAGCTAAGCTGTTTATCTAATGCTCTTTCCTTCCATAGTGTTTGAGGTGGTATGGAGTGGAAGGGTGAGTGTGTGTGTGTGTGTGTGTAGATGATGTTTTTCATATTAGGGCAAAATGTGATTGTATTTGTAATTTGTAATATATTTGTAATTATACCATTTCAGGTAAATATTTCTTTCTAAAAGGTAATTTAACATATAATAGCTAAATGGAACTGGGACTCAGGAGACCCTCACATTCTTGGGCAGAACACCAAATTCCAAACATTTGGAGTCATTTGCAGAGAACCTTGATATTCCCTAACCCTCTTAATTGTTGTGGAGAACCATGGGGGAGAGGTCAAAATGTAACTTCTGTGGCCTTTATGCTGTGAGGGTCAGTATAATCAGTGCCATTTATCAAAGTACCTTTAATTCCCTAAGGTTTCCCTTGCAGTTTCAGGACTTTCTCAAAACCACCCCTATGTTCTTGTTCTCTCTGTGTCTCTGTGTCTCTGTTTCTGTCCTTCCCTCTGTCTTTGTCTCTCTCTGTCTTTCTGTCTGTCTCTGTCTGTCTCTGTCTCTCTCTGTATTTGTAAACACCTTGGAAGTATTGGATTAAACTAGGAATATTGGATACCATTTTTTTGTTTATATGCAACCATGTGGAGCCACATAGGTTTCTTTCTTCCCATTTGTTTGTACCTGTGTCTATTATATGTCTGCATTTGTGTGGGATATAAAATATATATTTTTTAATGATTTCCATTAAGGAATCCTTTTAATGAAGGATTTATATGCAATCATATTTTCCTGCCTCTCAACCTGCAGAGGGAATATAATTCTTGGTAATATCTGAAAGAAAGATAAATGCAATGAGATCACAGCTCTGACCCTGAGGTAGCCAGGGTCACCCAGGTCAATGCAGACCTTCCTTTTCCCTGGGCCCACCCACCCTCCTGTACCACACTGAGCCAGAGATGGGGGCAGAGGCTGAAAGCTGTTGTAAGAATGATGCAGGCTGTACATACTGGGGGACAAGGGACTTGTCCTCCCATTCTGTAGGTTAAACTGCAGAAAGAGAAGAGATTGAAAGAATCATTTTAGACCTGGAAGGGTCCTGGTCTCCTTGCAGTTCCTCACATGAGTTATCCCATCTCCCCACTCTCTGCCTCTGCACTGGGCTCCGTCCCTCCCTAGGATGCTCTGCCCTGTTCCCTGCCTTCCTTCTGGACTCAGTTCAGATCATCCCTCTGTAGGAGGCTTTGCCTGGTTTTCCCTGTTCTGCATCCTTTCCAGGTTTCCAGGTCAGGGTCATCTGTATTACATCTCAATGACTTTAATTCCCTAGGTTCTACTTGCACCTTCATGACTTTCTCTAAACCATCCCCTTTGTTCATGTTTCTCCATCTGTCTGTCTCTGTCTCTCTGTCTCTTTCTCTGTCCTTCTGTCTGTGTCTCTATCTTTGTCTCTCTTTGTCTCTGTTGCTTTCCATCTGTCTCTGTCTCTCTGTTTCTGTCTCTCTGTGTGTGTCTCTCTGTCTTTCTTGCTCTCAATCTCTCTCTTTCTCTCTCTGTCTCTGTGTGTCTCTCTGTCTCTGTCTCTCTGTCTCTGTCTCTCAATTTCTGCCTAAATAAAACTTTCTTGGGTCATTTCCCCATGAACAAACTTTCTATCTGAGGTTTTGGGGAGAATCTGGGAAGACTTTGGAAGAACTGAACTAAACTAGGAATGTTGGATAACTTCTTTTTGTCTACTTTTGTGCTTGATGGAGGTGGGTAACTGAGGCTGCAGACAACATTTGAATTGGTCTGGGAAGGACAGGGATTTCTAAAGAAATTTTACCCCCAGATACCAGGACTGTCCATTTCCCCCTCGGTCCAAGTTTGTCCCATCCTACCAGTTAGTTCAGTAAAGACAGACAGTAGGTTTGTTGCTCTGGATTATTAGTTTAGATTTGTTAAAATATATTTTTAATAATTTCTTTGAAGGAATCCTTTTAAGAATAATTCCTACAGCTCTGTGTCTTCTGGACTCTGAAAAATGATGGGGATGTATATAACTTTGTGTTTCCTCACCAACAGCTGGAAGAAAGATAAATAGAATGAGGTCATGACTTTGATGGGAACCTGAGGTCGCCAGAGTCATCTGGGTCAAGCAGACTTTCCCTTTTTCTGGGCCCACACAGACTCCTGCACCTCACTGAGACCAGTGATGGGGGCAGAGGCTTAAAGCTATCACCAGGATAACGCAGGCTGGACAGACTAGGGGGCGAGAGACACGTCCTCCTACTCTGAAGGGTAAACCCCAGAGTCAGAATCATTTTAGACCTGGAAGGGTCCTGGTCTCCTTGCAGTTCCTCACACACGTGTCCTGAGTAGAATTATGGTTCGGATTCGTTCCCACAAATGACACACTGTCCAATTAGAAGATAATATCTATTTTAATTATATACATAGAATAATAAAAAAGTCTTAGAAAAATGAAAACAAAGTCCCAATACACACAGAAACAGGAAGAATATATTATAAGGTAAGCAGAGAAAGGA
>JAQQSW010020958.1:0-10753 GCA_028646575.1 Pseudocheirus occidentalis | reverse complement strand
AGAAAGAAGTCCAGGAGATTGAAACAAGTAAGACATTGATGGAATTGTTGGGCTAAAATCCCCCCTCACCCCTGTAAGAAAAAAAAGAGAAATTTACATGATAATTCTGTTGTATTTTTGAAAGGAACAGCAAGTTGTGCAGAATAGATTTGCAGTTCCATGTACAATCATCTTTTTTATTATACTATGTTATGGAAATGCTTGTTTTATTCCATAAATTAAAAACAAAATTCAAGTTAAAAAAATTCCATATACACTTCAAAAAACAAAGTGCATGCAACAGAGATTCATGGCTTTATAAACAATCCTCTTTTTTTGTTCTTTGATGGATAAAGTTCATATCTGTCAAGTTCATAATAATAAAAAGGAATTACATCAACTCCATCTTTTTTTTCCCCTCTTTTGTTAGTTCATCTGAAATCCTTCTAAAATATTTAGTGGTTTAGACTATACAATATTCTGGGAGTCCTTCACATTGTTAGCAATTGACTCATCTTGATTTAAAGAGTCAGAACTGTTATAGGTTCATGTACAAAAATTTCCTATTAAAATGAAAAAGATTCCCTATAGTTTGAGGTTGTCTGGAAGTTCCTATTTACAATATTTTGTTGATTACATGTTGTCCAAGAAGTGTTCAGTACCTTCTCAATGATATCTATGGTCAAGAGAGGAAATTCATGTAGGGAAAAAAAATCATTTAGATAAAAAATACATATTGTTGAGCTGGTGACATTCCAAATGTCATATACCCACCTAGAAATCAGGTAAAAAACACTTACTTTGAGGCATTAAAGTACCTTTCTTAGACCCCCAAAATCACAGCATTATACTTTTTATACGTAAGGTTAATCCTGAACTATTTAATGATTTTTGTTTTTGTATCCCTACTGAGTCACATGGGCACATAGGCATTTAATACATGCTTGTTGAATTAATGATGGAAGAACGAATGAGATCTTAAGAATAACTGGATTTCATTCTTCAGCATAGTCCCATTCCCTATCACCAAGGAGCCTTCCACCTTCTTTTCTCTCTTTACTTTCCCTTGGTAACTCACTAATCCAAAGACTTTAACAATGTCCTTTTCCAGGTCCTCAGTAACTAATGCTATGGATCACCCCTTCCTCTTTGATAATCTTTCTTCCCTTTTTTTCCTTGGCAAAACATTCTTGGTTTCCTACCTTCTTTTCTGATGTCTGTTTCCCTCACTGGGTGGATGATCAATTGATGGAGATGTGGTAAAGGAGATTACTTTTCATGTACACTTTGTACTAGATGGCCTCTCAGGTCCATAACAGCCCCAAGGACCTATATACTTGTTAAGTATGGTAAATTTTGCTCAGAATTCCTTGGAGAAAAATAGAAAAGATATCAATGTTTAGAGTTGGGGGGGGGTGTAGGGGTTATGGAGACAACAGATAGAAAAACAGAAATGTTTTAAAGGATTTTAAAACCAGAGGATCTATATTTGATCTTGGACATAATAGGGAGCCACTGGAGTTTACTGTGTGAGGAAAGGGAGTGACATGGTCAGACCTATTTATACCTTAGAAAGATCACTTTTTTAGCTAGGTAAAGGATAGACCACAGAGGAGAAACTTGAAACAGGAAGCCCAAAGAGAAGGCTATTACAAGTCCTGTGCCAGTGTGGTCACAAAAGTCAGCAGAGGGTATATAGGAAGTGTCACAAACATATAATTACCAGGACGAGGGCAGGGAGAAGAGGCACAGCTGAGGCTGACACCTACTTTTTGAGCTTGGGTTACTGGGAGGATGGTAGTGCACTCAACAGTAACATGCAAATTAAGACTAGAAGAGTGTGACAATACAGAGCTCAGTTTTAGACATGGTGCATTAAGAGGTCTACAGGACATCTGCTTCAAGATGTCCAAGAGGCAGTTGGAAATGCAAAAGTGGAGTTCAGGAGAGAGATTAGGTTGGATAAAGAGATCTGAGAATCATCTGCATAGAACTACTAACTGAAGCTATGGACTCATGGAGAACATCTATGATTAGCAAGTTAAGGCTTTTCCTTCTCTTGACTTCACCCCTCTCTCAGGGAAAAAAAAATTTTTTTATTATTTCCTTTACATGTAGTTATCACTTATCTGTATACAAGTTGTTTCCCTTCATCTCTTAAGGGGTGTTCTTTGTGTCCCAAGTATCTAGCACATAGTAGGAGCCAAAAATGCTTTTTAAATTGAATTTAAAAGGAAGGGGAGGAGGGAAAAACAATATAATGGCCCCACCCCACTAATAGTAAAGGAGAAACAAGGAAGTATGCATATGGCTACCTAACAAAGAGCTATCTCCCAGAACAGGGAAAGCGATATCCTTAAACAGGAGAATATTTTGACAGTGGATGACATGCTGACCATCAAAGGGTTCTTCTCTAACACCATCTGTACTACTTCATTTCCCAATTGCTCATTAGCAGGTTATCACTCTGATGACATCAACTTTTAAATCAATATTAATTCCACCCTTCACTTTCACCTTTTATTTTAAATCAAACTTTAAATTTAAAAATTGATATTTTCAGTTGTCTTTTTTTCAGTTTATGTCACAAACTCATAAATTTTATTTCAGCCTTTTACAAGCTGACATAAAATTTTTGCTGTTATTGCTGTTCAGTCAGTTCAGTCATGTCCAACTCTTCATGACCCCATTTGGAGTTTTCTTGGCAGATACTGGAGTGGTTTGCCATTTCCTTCTCCAGCTCATCTTACATATGCGGAAGTTACTTACTCAGGGTCACACAACTAATAAGTATCTGAGGTCAGATTTGAACTGAGGATGATAAGTCTTCCTGACTTCATTATTCTACATTAAATTGCATGGTTCTTAAAAATGGATTTTACTACAGGCCTTTTCTCACCCCTTTCAGTGCCTATAGGACAATGAGCCCAATTCTAACAGCAGAAGCCCACACCTTAACCACTGTGACATCTCCCCACAGGATTTCTGGCATTCCTTAATTAGAGCCCTTTACCAGACATAAACAGGCCTCAAGAATAGTGTTTCAAAATATCAGAAGTCTCACATACTTGTTATGTGTTCAAATCAGCTTCCTCTCCAAGGTTAATTATGTCGATAAGAATCCTAGGAGAATTACTGAACAGTCCACTCATTGAATGCAGATTATCTCCAACTGTGAAATAGGTACAATGGTTATAATAGTTCATAGACTTTAGAGATGGAAGGGGCCTCAGACATCGCCTACTCCTAACCCTTCATTTTACCTAAGAAGAAACTGAAGTCCAACAAAAGTTAGTAATTTTTTTAGTAAGTGACAGAATCAGGATTTAAACTATCTTACCCTTCATTCAGAGATATTTCTACTATGCCACATTGCTTTATAAATTGACCATTTAAAATCATAGACTAGTTGGAAGGAACCTTAGAGATCAACATTTAATGCCACTCATTCTACAAATGAGACATAGAAGCCTAAAGAATTTTAATGACTTACAGATAATCATACTAGTTAATGGTAAAGCCATAAATATATTTGTAAACAGCTTATCCCTGGGTTTTTAGGACTGCTAGTCCCTAGCTCTTTGCACTAGAGTATACTGCCCTATCAACCTTAACATTTAGGAAATTCTCCTATTCAAGGTACACGTTCATCAGCTTTCAGAAGATATCTCGCTACTTTATCATTATGTAGACTTCATAGGCTCAGAGTTAGAACTAGAAGACCTTCAAAGCCAACCAGTCCCACCAGCTCATTTTACACGAGATAGCAGGCTCATATAGGGCAAGAGACATGACCAAGATCACAAACACAGTGACACACGGGAACTGAATCCAGGATCTGACACCAGAAACACTATAGACCTCATGAATTCTTTCCACTATAGACCTCACGAATTCCCTTTGAGAAATTATACCAGGCCTTATCAGCAGGTCAATCAGCAAATTGGACAATGTGATCTACAAATACCCTTTTGTCTTAGACATATAAGGTGTTTAAGAAATGTCAAGTTGAATTAAAATTCATTCTGTGAAAACAAATGTACCTCTAGCAATTTCCTTTTAGTTATTTTCCTGGTCTCTGAGCTCTGGGAGACTCTAAACTGCCCTCAGATGGGCAGTGATCAAGGAACTGCCTTTGGGGATGATTCTGTATCCGTTGCTAAGATCAACAGGTACATATGTACATATAGAAAAGATTAAAAATATGGCCTCTTGATAGAAAAGTTGGAATAGTTACTAGGTGACTCCTTTCCCTCTTCTGAATGACTTATGAAGCCAGCAGGGCAAATTGAATTACTCTATACAGGTGCGCAGGGGGATTATAAGGTACTGAAAGCTGGGGAAAAAGAGAGATCCTCCTCCAAAACTTTTGAATCACAGGGGAGAGAAGTCAAAGACTATATTATCACCACCGGTCAATAAGGAATGGGAGAGATTTGCTTATGATGTGAAAGGTGATTCCACTAGTATCTCATCTGTGTGTCTTGAGGATGCAAAGACTACCATTTAAAAGATACTAACTGGGGGAGGCTAGGTGGCGCAGTGAATAGAGCACCAGCCCTGGAGTCAGGAGGACCTGAGTTCAAATCCGACTGAAGACACTTAACATTTACTAGCTGTGTGCCCTTGGGCAAGTCACTTAACCTCAACTGCCCTCCCCCCCCAAAAAAGGCAAAAAAAAAAAAGATATTAATTACTTTCTAATTCAATTTATCAAATGTGCAACAACTTTCAAGTTCCTTCTAAGTCTGAACTAGACTACACCGCTGATTACCAACCTGTGAGTCAAAAACCCTAGAACTGGAGTTATTGCAAAAGGGTAAATGAATATAGGAATCCTTAAAGAAACATGCTTTCTATAGACTATCACATGTGTTTGCTTTCCAAATGTATGCAGGTACTGCTGATTATTAAAATACAAATTAATTTTTAAAAAAACTAATTCGTAGTAGCTTTTGTACATAGGGTACTGGATTTGACATAAAGAAAATGGGTCCAATAATTTTGAAAGATCTAAGAATACTAATCAACACAAATGAACAACTATGATTGCAATAGACTGACGATAAAGAATTCTACCCACCTTCTGGCAGGGAGATGTAGAAGAGTAGAATGAGAAATACATTTTTGGACATGGCTAATTAGGTCATTTATTTTTGCTTGACTATGCATGTCTGTTACAAGGGATTCTTTTTCTTTTTTCAAGGGAAGTGGAATGGTTAAAGAAGAGAAAATAAATGCTTGTTAGTTGGAAACATTTTTTTAAAGACCTGGGTTCAAATTCCATTTCTCATACTAGTAGCATGACCCCTAATACTCAAGAAACTCTGGAACACTTATCTGCTTTTCATATATGGGTTCCTATTTTCCACACCATTTACAGGTTTTCTCAGTCAACAGAAACAGTACAACTTATGCATGGGACCATGAAAGT
Organism: Pseudocheirus occidentalis; assembly: GCA_028646575.1. Taxonomy (NCBI): domain Eukaryota; kingdom Metazoa; phylum Chordata; class Mammalia; order Diprotodontia; family Pseudocheiridae; genus Pseudocheirus; species Pseudocheirus occidentalis. Next base: position 5,340 of record JAQQSW010020958.1, on the reverse strand, counting down.
GTTTTGCATCCCTGGAAAGGTTTGGAAGCACTGGTCTATAATGCTATTTCCCAAGATTCAAAACCCTGCCATCAAAGTCACTCTACTACAATTTAAATAACATAGCTGTGTAAGCAGGCTTCTGTTTCAACTAAATGTTGACGTATGCTACAAGGGAAGGTGTATACTCAGAGTGCAAGTGGGAAGGAAAGAATAGGAACAAGAATGCAAAGGAGAGAGGAATTCACCAGGTTCCTTGGCATAGTGTAGGACATTTTGTCTTTTCTTCTTTTTATACGGCAGCTAACTGTGGAAGATGGCAGCTGGATGGATAGAGTACTAGATTTAGACACAGGAAGACCTGAGTTCTAATCCTTCCCCCGATTCTTGCTACCTGCATGACCCTAGACAATTAAGAAATATTTCAAAATGGATGACCCACAAGCATTACAAATTCAATATATTCAAAGAGAACCCATTATCTTTCTCCAAAACTCATTCCTCTTCCAAACTTTACACTTACTATCAAGGGTACCACCATCTTTCGGTCACCCACGTTCAAAGTGTATCATCTTTGACTCTTCACTTACTCCACAAATCCAAACATTTACCAAATCTAGTCATTTCTATCTCCAGTATTCACATACATCTTCTCTCAACTCTCACCCTCATGAGGATCCTTAGTACCTATTACCTATGCACTAGACCACACCTGCACAACTTGGCAGAAAGTAGGTAGAGGCCAAAATTAAAACAGGTTAAACTCCTTTGGGCTGCAGATAGGTTTTTAGTGGCTTACTTTCCAAGTAAAGAGAACTAGAGACAGACTGAGGGTTGGTTGTTGTGGATCACATGACAAACATTAGGGAGTACACAGTGGTAAGTCACCCAAAATCCTTTGGGAGGTCAGACGTTTGTGCAGGCCTGCTTGGTTTACTTATATCATCTCTCCCTTCTCCAATTCATCCTCTACATAGCCACCAAAATGAATTTAATGAAGCATGGGTCTGATCATGTCACTCTATTTATAAAATTCTTCTGGTTTCCCATTAACTCTAGGATCAAATATAATTTTTTTTCTTTTTGCTTTTTGGAGAGGGTAAGGTAAGGCAATTGGCATTAAGTGATTTGCCCAAGGTCACACTAATACTTTTTGTGTTAAGTGTGTGAGGCCAGATTTGAACTCAGGTCCTTCTAACTCCAGGGCCCATACTCTATTCACTGTGCCACCTAGACACCCCTCAATTATAATTTCTTTAGTAGTTAAAACTCTCCACAACCTGACCCCTGGCTACCTTTCTAGTCTTATGTTTCTCTCCACTCCATACACTCTAAAGTTCAGCCATGCTAGCCTTACTTACTGATACTCACACAGCATCCTACATCCCATTTCCAAACTTGGAATGTTCTCCTTCCTAGAATCCCTGGTTGCCTCCAAAACTGAGCTCAAGTTCCATCTTTTACATAAATCCTTTCCTGATTTCTCTCAAGCTATTACTGTCTTCCCTCCAAAAATTACCTGACATTCATTTTGTATATATTCTGGATATAATTATATACATATTGTCTCTTACTGAGGGCAGTGATGTTTCACTTTTGTCTTTGTGTACCCAGTGCTAAACTCGGGACCTGGAACAATGCAAATGCTCAATGTTTGCTAACTTCAAAATAATTCTGTCATCAAGAAGCAGTGCTAAATTGGATAGAAGGCCAGTCTTACAACCAGGAAAACCTAGATTCAATTACTGCCTTTGACATGAGTGACTTAAAAAGCATTAAGCACTCATCACATGTAAAGTACTGTGCTGAGCACTGAGGACACCAAAAGAAAAGCAATGAAGTCTCTCAACTAAAGGAGCTCATACTCTTCATAAGGCAGGACTCCAGAGCGAGATTTAAAGGATTTCATCAACTTGAATGGAAAAAAACTTTCCTTCATTTTCACTAACCTCTAACTAAAATTTAGCAATTCCCTTCAAATACTTAAAATCATTGTTTTGAGAACCCTTCATTAGACTGTCAAAGAGTCTATGATGCCCTCCCTCCCAAGAAAAAAAAGGTTAAGAATTTCTATAATATGGAGCAACAACAGATATGAGGTTTCGGCTGCAAATAAGATAGAAAGACCCAGTTGTCCTTAGGGTTCAGATGGTGAATCTTCTTTAATGTCATTTCTGCTGATAACATCATAGCTGTTTCCAATGTTGAACCATCTGACAGTGCCAAGGACCTGGATGGCAAGAACTTCTGCTATAAGAAATGAGGAGCAGATGGACTCCATATTTACCTAGAGAGACTTATACAAACTGATGCTAAGTGAGAAGAGCAGAACCAGGAGAAATTTGTACACAATGTATGTGTGACAACCAACTCTGACAAACTGACTCTTCTCAGCAATGCAAGGTTATAAGACAACTCTAGAAGACACAGGATAGAAGATGTCTTCATTCAGAGAAAGATCTAGAAAGAACAGAGTTGAAATGCAGACTGAAGCAAACTACATGCTCTTTCTTTTCCATGTTTGGTTTTGTTTCCTCTTTCTCACTGTTCACTCCATCAGTTACAACCCTTCTATACAACCAGACTAATGTCCAATGTGAAAGTATTTGCAAATCCTATAATTGATTGCATGCCACCATGGGGAGGAGGGGAGAAAGGAGAGAAAATCTGAAACTCAAGGGATTGTGGAATTGAATCTTGTAAACTAAAAGTAAACAAACAAAAATTTTTTAAAATTTAAATAAAAGACATTACTGGACAATGGCATGTATCCCAATAGACTGATGACTCTAAAACTTTATGAGACTCTTACATACCTCCTGGCTTACCAAAAGAATACTAAATCATATCAACATAAAATTAAAAAAAAAAGAACTTTCTTTTCTGGGTCTTCAGTGGCCATGGCTGCTGAGGAAGCAGAGGCTGCAACACCTGCAGAAGCAGTTGACAAATACCACATCCGCACATACTAGGTTATGTGACCTTGGGTAAGTCACTTAATATCTCAATGTTCTAGGTAAAAGCATAAGTCACAGAACAACTCCTTGTGAAAAGCTCCCTACACCCATGAAACCACAGATTTGCACCAAAAACCTTTGCCACTAGACACACTGCCAAACATTGTCTCAAATAATGTATACAATCAAAATTCACAGTGCTAGAACACTAACAGTGATCAAGTCAGGCCAAAATGCTGAAGGATGGGACAAGTGATACAAGTCAAGCTGAAAAGGTCAGGTGGATTAACAGCTCTACAGTATTTTAAGGTTCACATAGCTCTTTCCTCATAACATCCCTGGGAGGTAGGTAGTGAGTATTAGAGCCCTTTAACAGGTGAGGAAACTAAGGCTCAACAAATGTGAAAGAGTTTTCCACCATCAGTTATAAAAGCCAGAATTCAAACTAGCCCCTCTTAGGCAAATGTTCTTTCAACTACACCCAGTTTCTTCAGAACTACACTGTCATCAAGGATTCTTTTGTATCATTATCTCATTGCAAATTAGAGAAAATGCAGTCTGATTGATAAAGCAGACATGAGATAGTACGCAAATCGTTACAGTCCTATGCACAGCCCCAAAATGGATTACGTGCTTCAAGAAGACCATTTTGTTTCTCCAGGCTGCAGAGGGCATACGTGTAAAAACAAAGACAAGTCAATCTCTGACCTGGGCAGGATGCAACAAATGAATAACCTACAGCCACCTTGTGGAGATACTAAATGCTAGTTGAATATGTAAATAAATAAGTAAATGAATGAATAAAAACATAACATTCACAATTTATCATGATAATAGTTTCAATGTGGTTTTCTGACATACAATCAAGAGAGAAACAATAATAGGTAGTGAAAATCTATCCCCTCATAGACTCCTTTTTATCACTCCACTACAAACAATCAGCTTGGTTCATCATTTCATAGCTAATAGTAATAGTTAACATTTATATAGTCCTTTAAAGTTTGCAGAGATGCATGCAGGTAAGTAGGTAGTTGATATAGGATGAAAGATAGATGGAGGGACAGACAGATGATAGCTCAGAAAGGCAGACATAATTTGACGCCCACAGACAACTTTAAGGTACATGCTATTACTACTCACAGTTTATAGAAAATAAAACTGAGGAGGCACAGGGTGGTTAAGTAACTTGCCCAGGGTCACAAGGCTAGTGCGTGTCTGGGGCAAGATTAGACTCAACTCTTCTCAATCCAAGTCCAGAATTCTATGCCGTATGCTACCTACTTGCCACACTGACTATGTAATTCACGCCCATTAAAGTAAAAAGGGCTATAAAGGCAATTAACCAAAGCAGCAGAGATGCAAATCATATGGCAAAATTGTTAGCACTTACAATTAATCAAATTATTAAAAAAATATATTTATTGACATTCCTTGCAAGATGACTGAAAGACAACTGTTACATACCCCCTTCCAAAATACCCATTTATTAAATAGCAACATTATGGTCAATAGTAAAGACAACACACATATAGAAAACAAATAAATATTGTATTTCATAGACTGCCTTCAATCAGTAGCAAAAGTATAGTGTCTCACATACAACATAACACACCATAAAATGGTCCAATATTAACAAAAGAATTTCAATATATCATGCAGTCTTATGAGGTCAGACTATTCTTACCCCTAAACAACCCAAGTCCATAAGATCTGCCAATCACTGCATTTAAAGACCACAAAGACAGAACAGGAAGGGACCATAAATGTGCATCAACTCTAAACCCCTAACTTTACAGATGGGAAGAGTGAGACTGAAAAAGGTTTAGTGACTTGCCAGGATCCCCTAACTAGTAGATGTCTGAATTGGAGTTTGAACTCAGATTGTACCTGCCTCTAAATCTAGTCCTCTAGCCACTATACCACACTGCCTTGAAATATTTATATTTGCTTAGCCCAAAGATGAATTTGGAACTTTCTATTGTCTAAATTATTTTTTTAAACTTAAAGGCTGACAAAACAAACAATAGTCAGAACCACTTTGGGAAACTTTTATTAACTTAAATTGGTATTCTTTTGTTTGCTAAGCCCTCAGTAAATATGCTTTATTTGTTCATATACAAAACTACATAGTGCTCATTAATAGCACCACAAAATCATGAGATTTTCAGTGCTACAGTATTTTGTAGTGATTAAAATATAATGTCCAAATAATTAATCAGTCACTTCACTGAGATACATAAGGGAGTTCTCCTGGGAGTGTTTGAAAGTACTGCTTATAAATAATGATTGGTAGGTTTTTTGATAGGTATTGAAGATAAACACCTCTGATATAAAACATTATTTCAAAACATTTTTCCATTAATGAGACTACTCTTTGAACCTACCACTAAGACTAGAAGAAATA
>JAQQSW010020957.1:0-10754 GCA_028646575.1 Pseudocheirus occidentalis | reverse complement strand
ATATATATATATATATATATATAGAGAGAGAGAGAGAGAGAGAGAGAGAGAGAGAGAGAGAGTAAGTGTGACAGTGCATTGGTGTAACAGACATCACTAGCTAGTGATGTTTCAAGCATATTGAGAGAAAATAGTAAGTTAAAGTGGGAGGGACTTACTTCCTTTTAACCCCTCCTCTCACCATACCTTTTGCTTTTGAGGGAAATTTTATAGCAGGGAACAGTGACCTTTCTCTATTGGGAAGCCCAACAAACATTGTTTCAGGATTAAGGGGACAATGATGCTTGGAGAAAAGAGATGCAGGATGTGGGACCTAAGGATCCTTTCAAGCCCCTAGTAATTTTCAGAAGCAATAGTCTTGTGTGCTTTTAATTTCCTCTGTTGAGTTAATAGGAAACTGAACTATCAGAAGTGCAGGCTTTGTGAATGGGGAAAAACACCAAGTATATAAACAAAACTTTTTGAGTCATTTCCTTACAGGGATCAACTGAGAAGAGAACTAGTGAGTTGCCATAGTTTTAATCTCCAAACTGGGAGAATCTTTGAAAGAATTGTCAGGTTTGGGAGCAGCAAGGCACAAGGGTTAAATAGAATATGTAGTAGATATATGTTATATTCAAATAGTATTTCTGACTTTTTGTCATTTTTTGGGGGGGGGGTTCCTAGTCTGTAGGGATCTTCCAGCAGATTTACAATTGTTCTGCAAATTATACTATAAGAGAGCTGATCTTAATATTTCTGTTCTAAAAAGCTATTGCTTTTTATTTAATTGACATGAATGTTGCTGTTAAAATCAAGTGGCAAAAGGGATCAAGTTAAGTAAGGCTTTTCTTTCCACATGTTGGTAACTCTCATGGTCCTTTGGTTCTTTGTATGTAGGCATGATTATTAATAATTTTCTTGAAAGGCATAATAGTTATTAATAAGAGCGATGTTGCCTTATGCCAAAGTTGAATTCTCTTCCATTATTTGGAAACTTCAGAATTAAAAGAGAACATGAGGGGCCGCTAGGTAGCACAGTGAGTGGAGCACTGGCCTGGGAGTCAGGAGGACCGGAGTTCAAATGTGACCTCAGACATTTGACACACTTAATAGCAGTATGACCTTGGGCACGTCACTTAACCCCAATTGCCCTCCAAAAAGCAAATAGAATAAAAATAAAAATAAAAATAAAGAAAGAACATGAAGTCAGAGTAATTGGTAAAAGGTGGCCTGAGAATAACTTGGCTCAAAAGTGGGGTAAATACGGTGAACTATCAACTATTACAAACTTAAGTTCTCAGGGTAGATAAAGAAAGACATGCCTGGGAGGATAGATCACTTAGGTATGTCATAGTTAGGTGCTAGTTCCAGAGGTCTAAAGTTGCTCCCTTTTACTACTATTTTATCATTAGGATTATGATATTGACAGGTGAATGCCTATCTAGTGTACTTCCAAGCCTTTGATTCTGCTGGTTTCTTCAGAGGGAACACAGGGGCCTAAGGAGGAATGAGCTTCGGGTGATAAGGGGTTCCTACTGCTACCCTGGTCATGCTAGGGACAGGGTTGAGTTGGAGTGCTGTTTTTACTGCCAAATGAGATGATGTTGACTTGACAAGAGAAACACAGAAACACCTAGCCTTTACAACCTGATGCTTTTTAGACAAGTCGTGGAGCTATCTGGGGAGATTATTAGAGACCTGACCTTTCATATGAACTCCCTAGAATCAAAACCATTAATATAACAAAGGGGAAAATTCAGTTGAATAAATTTAAACTAGATTATAAGCTTCTTGAGGACAAAGACTGTTTCATTATTGTCTTTGTATTTTAGAATAATGCTGGGTATGTGGTTGCCATTTAATAATACCTGTTAGATTCATTTGAACTGAGTAAGAGCGATTATTTTGGTAGTGCAAAGTATAGTCCAAACATGAGGTCATTTGCATTAGGAAGTGGGCAACAAGTTACATAGAGTTCTACCTTATTCCTCTGGAGAATATGTGGGGGGGAAGTTAGCCCCAGGAAAGTGGGTTATGTGGATGGTTTCCAGGGGATGGGTATTTGCACCATATGGCAAAATAGATCACTGGAGGACTATGATGTAAGGCATGGTGTTGGTAACTATGGTGGGGAGAAGAGACAATTCTCTTGATGTTTATTTCTTGGAGGCACAGTCTTCTTTGCTCTGCCTTAGTTATTGTTCTTTGTAGGAATAGCTAAGGGACAATAATTATGACTAGTGATATGTTAAAATTCATAGTAGCTTCTCAGAAATAGTGCTTAGGGATGTTATTTGCTGAGTATCCTCTTAACCATGACATCACAAGAAAGTAACGAATGCCCACTGAAATTTAGCACCACTTTATAAGGTCTTGATTTTGGAGTTTCTTAGCTATGTAGTTTTAGAGGTGTGAGGGACATTAGAGCTTATCTAGTCTAATGCCATGATATTGTATAGCACTGCACAACCTGAAATAGCATGGCATAGTTGAAAAAAATGTTTTTGGTATCAGAAGGAGTTTCATTTGATTGTTGGCTGCAACATTGATTAGCCATTTGACCCCACATATTTTTTATCATCTCTGAACCTCAATTTCCTCCTCTGTAAATTGAGATATATATTAATGTACTGCTTATTTCACAGTTTCTGCAAATGTGTAAAGGAATTTGTCAACCTTAAATCAAAATGTTAGATAAATGAGAGCTATCCTTAAACTACTATTCCCTTAAGGTCACAGGGAATCATAGTGGAAGCAAGAAAAACAACTTTCCTGATTCTCAGTCCTATTCTGTTGATCAAGGTCTCCAAACTTTTTGGATTGTACACCCTTATCAATATTAAAACAATTTATTTTGCATGTATGCCTAACATATGGGTATTTATTTATTATAAATATGTTTTATTTATAAATATAGATGTATATATACATACATACATATACATGACCATAGTGAGTAGTAACATGATGTCATAGATAGAAAACTGGTCTTCAAGTTAGGAAGAGCTGGGTTCAATTTCTGTATCTTCCATATGTTAGCTGTTTAGCACTCAGGCAGTCACTTAACCTCCTAGAGTGCAAGGAAACTGAATAGATCACTAGATTTCAAATGCTTTGGTTTCAGGATCCCTTTAAAATCTTAAAATAAAATATTGGTGACCTTCCCTCTTTCCCAACCTAGTCCAAAGATTTGTTTCGGTGGGTTATATTTATGATTTTTCATATTAGAAATTAAAGCATCTCAATATTATAATGGAAATAACTTTGACCTTATGGACTCCAGAAAGGATTACAAGAATCTATAGGAATCTCTGGACTACAATTGGAGAACCACTGTCCTAGAGTAGACTGTAAGTTTCTAAGAAGGTGCCACTTTGCATTAGTAAAAGAAATTCCTTATTTGGCAGTTCTTACCTTAATGAAATCACAGATCTGGAAAAAAAACAAACAAAAAATATAAAAAAATTCCAAGAAAACTGATAAATAATTATTAATATTACAAATTCAGACAAAAATTGAAAAAGCTAAGATAAAAATGAAACAGTATTTGATTATAGAATCATTAGGGATTGACCTAGTGAGAACTGCTCTTTAGGCATGATGAGTTGGTAATTTTACGGGTGATGGATTAGAGAGGGAAGATGCTAGGGGCCAGGAAACTAATCAGAATGCTGCGGCTGTAGTCCAGGAAGGTGATGAGGAGAGCCTGAAGTAAAAGTGGGCTATGTGAACAGAGAGGAGGTGATAGATCTGAGAGAGACTGTGGATTCAGAAACAACATTTGATAACTAATTGGATATGCAGGGTGACTGAAAGTGAGCAACCAAAGACGACATTTAGTTTGTAAAGTTGGGTGCTAGAAGTATGGTGTCCTTGATAGAAATAGGGAAGTTTGAAAGAAGGGCAGATTTGGAGAAAAAGATAATGTAATGAGATCTGAGAAGCAGAGAAAGGAAAGAGAAAAGGGTAGAGTCCTTACTCATTGGTCACATGGAAGGCAGAATTGTAAAGTCAATCATGGCAGCTCTCCTGAGGAATGCTGCTTTTAATAACTTTAAGGCTCTAATCATATAGTATAATTACCTCTTTATTCAGCAAGAAACTAAAATATAACATTCACAACAGCACAACATAACAACTTATTACTAAGATGGTCACATAGTCTTAAACTAAAAATATCATTCAGTATATCTTATAGTCATCTCTCAGGGGTAGCAGAAAATACAAACACCACCCACCCCTAGATCACAGTAAGTTACAATCTCCTCAGTCAATATAGAATATGCAGGTAAAGTCCTCTTTCATCTTGACTTGAGGCTGGCTTCTAAATTCCACAATTCCTCTTTCACAAACTGACCACTCCCAGCTCTTGCCTGGATTCACATGTAGGCAGCTCTCTGCTCCTGTTCTATATCTCAGCTCATAGGAACTGTTCCACTCTATGCTCTTTGAGCCTCTGTTTCTAGGAAACCAAAGCTTATCAGGGCTACAACAATATTTACACACATTACCACCACTATCATCTCAATTCACTTTCTGTCTGAGAAATCAGCACAATTCAATAGACGGGTCTTTTGTCTGAGGAATCAATACAGAAAAACAGACAGAACAACAACATCACAAACATCCTCTCTCTTAGTTATCCTCAAGCCCAGCTCTGCTCATGCTTTTTCTTTGCTCCCCTCCTTCCTGATCCAGCCTTCTTGTTCCACCCTTTTGGCAAGCTCTTTCCATGTGGGCTCCCATATGCCTTTTAAGGGCAAGGAAGATCTTCAAATTCCCTTAGGCCTATTAAGGGCAATACAATGAATTCTGTTTCCAATCAAAGACTCCTGATACAATCAAAGGCAAAGCTCAAAGGCACTTGATTAGCTAAAACTCAGTACAGAAAAATAGCAAAAAAATCCTATTTTGCTTGCCATTTTATTCCACCTCTCCAGGATCCTTGGTATCACAGTCTAAATGGCCATGGATCCTGGAACAAATAAAGGCACTATAAATTGTTATCCTTCTGATTAAGCCAAAAGTCTAAATCCAATTACAGTAATTCTCCTGAGGACTGCTGCTGTAAATAACTTTAAGAGTCTAATCACTAATATAATGACCTCTCTATTTATTCAGCAAGAAACTAAAGCATAATATTCACGACAACATAACAACTTATTACTAAGGTGACCATATAGTCTTAAAGTATATCATTCAGTATATCTAGTAATCATCCTTCAGGGGTAGCAGAAAATACAAACACTATCTACCCCTAGGTCAAAGTAAGTTACAATCTTCTCAGTCAATACAGAGTATCCAAAGTAAAGTCCTCTTTCATCTTGACTTGAGTCTGGCTTCCAAACACCATGGCTCCTCCTCCACAGGCTGATCACCCCAATTCTTGCCTGGATTCACACATAGGCAACTCTGTGCTCCTGTTCCATATCTCAGCTCACAGGGACTGCTCCACTCCAAGCTCTTTGCAGTTTCTGTTTCTAGGAAAACAAACCTTAACCTGGCTACAATAATATTTACACACATTACCACCAATGAGAAATCAGAACAATTCAACAGACAGGGCTTCTCTCTGAGAAATCAACACAGAACAACAGACAGGACTTCTGTCTGAAGAATCAACACAGAACAACAGACAGGACTTCTGTTTGAGAAAGTAACACAGATCAAAAGACATCACAAAAATTCACTCTCTCAGTTCTTCCTGCTCATAACTCTACTAGTGCTCTTATCTGTTCCTTCTTGTTCCACCCTTTTTGTGAGCTCCTCCCATCATGGGCTCCCGTGTTATTATATTTTGCATATTAAGGGGAAGGGGAAATCTTACAGTTCCATTAGGCCTATTAAAGCCTGGGAAGACCTTCAAACTCCCTTAGTCCTATTAAAGGAAATATAATATATGCTGTTTCCAATCAAAGACTCCTAATATAATCAAAGACAAGGCTCAAAGGCACTTGATTAGCTAAAACTCAATCCAGAAAAAGAGCAAAAAATCCTATTTTGCTTGCCATTACAAGAATCTTCTTGAGAGCAAATTTTTACCATAACCACAATGTGGTCTAGGAGTAGGAGTGGGGTGTATGTATAAAGAAAGTTTTTGCATTTTATCCAGTGAGATAAAATTTGGAAAGCACTTAGCACAGTGTCCAGCACATAGTAGGTGCTATATAAATGCTTCTTCTCTTTCCCTTGCTATTTCCAATAGTATTTGTACATTTGTAACTGATAGTAGTTAAGTCATAACTGTCCTGAGAGAGATCTACACACAACTCATAAGGGAAGATCTTGGTTAAGAGCATTCACAATAAAGGAAGGGGGTACAGTGGAAGAGTACTAGGGGTGAAAGGGACATATGGTTGTTTTGGAGACATGCCCTAGTCATGATAGGGGTGAGATAAGAGTCACCTTCCTACTTTCCAATTAGTTACAACCCTCTCTATTTACCCCAGGATAAGTGACTTGCCCAGGGTCACACAGCTAGTAAGTGTTAAGTGTCTGAGGCTGGATTTGAACTCAGGTCTTCCTGACTACAGGACCGGTGCTCTATTCACTGCACCACCTTGCTGCCCCTGTAATTATATTTTAATATGATTGGCTTCTTTTGTAATCCTATGCATTTCATTTTAGGCATTTAAAAATATGCTGGAAAGGCCTCCAAAGGTTTTATCAAAGGAGTCCACAACACAAAAAAATGAAAAGAATTCCTGCTTTAGAGGGAGAATATCATAGTTCTCCATTTGTTTATCCCAGCTACTTTACTGACAGGCCACATTATTTCCTCCTTATTTATAAACTGTCGGTAGAGCATACTAGAGCTCATACCAAATACCCCACAAACTGACCACACTATCTTCATCAAAGGAAATTCTAGAAGTCATAGAATTTTATTCAGGCTGGGGAGGCAGGGACATGCTTATTTTCATTCCTTTTCATTTTGAAAAGAGTTATCTCAGGTAAGGTTTCATTCTTCTTATTTTTAATTGTTCTGAAATCTCAAGACATCCTCAGGAACAATGACTCATTCTTCCTTGCTCTGTTTTCCCAAAGAGAGTGGATTTAACCTCAAGATGTCAATTGTCCTTGGAACCACTCCATCCTTACAGAAACAGGACAGGGTATATTATCAATACTAATAATATCCTGGATCACTATTAACAAGGCACCTTGTAGACACTATAAAAGAGGCTCAAAAATATGACATTAATTATTCTCCTTTGTTACCTGCTCCCATTTCTCATCAGATAGGAAGGGGAATCTAGTCAAATTTTAATCAGTACAAATGAGGCTTTTCAGACCTAGATGGAGCCAAATAAGGAGTGTTTCTTTCTGTCTTTAAAAATGTTTCATTGATACTTAAAAATTAGCCATTTGGGGGCCAGCTAGGTGGAGCAGTGAATAGAGCATGGACCCTGGAGTCAGGAGGACCTGAGTTCAAATCCGGCCTCAGACACTTGACACTTACTAGCTGTGTGACCTTGGGTAAGTAACGTTACCCTGACTGCCTTGTCTCCCCTATCCAAAAAAAAAAGTCATTTTATAGATGTGGTCTCACCACATTGAACCCTCCATTCTCACAAAGAAAATGGTTAAGTAAAAATAACCAATAAAGTTTCTGATTCTGATGACTTATTCTGCTTTACCAAGAGAAGGGAACTGTGTTTCATAATTTGTTTTTTGTTATCATGATGGGTAATTGCAACTAACTATAGTTAGTCTTACTTTTGGTATTATTTCAATTTACATTAGTCTAGTTTATATTGCTCCCCACCAGACATTTTTTTCAAGATGGGTTAACTAATAAAACATAATGGTTTAACTAGTATTGAGGAGGAAAGGTTCAAGGGAAGAAACAGATTAAGGGTACAAAGACAGAATACCAGCTACATGGGTCTTTGGATGGAAAAGAGTCATCTAATCATAGATGTAGAGCTGGCAGGGACCTCAGAAGCCATTCAGCTCCCTCCTTCATTTTAGAGGTGAGGAAACTCAGACTCAAGTAGGTTCAGTGACTTGCCCTAGGAAATAACAAACATTTATATAGTTCTTTAAAGCTTTGGTTTAACAGCTATAATCTCATTTGGTTCTCCTGAAAACCATGTAAGATGTGTGCTATTATTGTTCCCATTTTATAGATGAGAAAATGGAAGTTGACAGATTAGTTCACATACAAAGATTATAAATTTAGTAAGTATCATATGTGAAATTTGAACATACATCTTTTGGCTCCAAATCTAGAACTCTTTCCATTCTGCCATAGAAATCGGCTGGATAGACTTAAGTGAATTTAGACATTCAAGTGGACAGCTTTAAAGTAGTATATGAATTAGTACCTGTTACCTCCAAGGCAAGATGATAGGTGCCTCTTCTTTTAAAATTTTATTTATTTTAGTTTTCAACATTCATTTCCACAAGATTTTGAGTTCCAAAATTTCTCCCCTCTCTCCTATCCAAAGATGGCATGCATACTGATTACTCCTTCCCCCAGTCTTCCCTTTCTTCTATCCATTCCTATCCCCCCTAAACCCTTTTCCTTTTACTTTCTTGTAGGGCAAGATGGCTTTCTATACCCAATTGCCTGTGTATCTTATTTCCCAATTGCATGTAGAAAAATTATTTAATATTTGTTTTTAACATTTGGAGTTCCAGATTCTCTCCCTTCTTCTCTTCTCACTCACCCTCATTTAGAAGACAAGAAATGCAATATAGGTTATATGCGCATAGTTATGTAAAACATTTCCACAGTAGTTATATTGTGAAAGACTAACTTTATTTCCATCCATCCTATCCTACCAGCCATTATTCTATTTTCTCCTTTGATCCTGTCCCTTTTCAAGTGTTTGCTTCTAACTACCCCTCCCCCAATCTGTCTTCCCTTCTATCATCTCCCTTTCTTATACCCTTCCCCCCCCATTTTCATGCAGGGTAAGATACCCAACTGAGTGTGTATGTTATTCCCTCCTTAAGCCAAATCCAATGAGAGTAAGTTTGACTCATTCTTTTTCACCTCCCTGCTCTCCCCCTCCATTGTAACAGCTTTCTCTTGCCTGTTTTATGTGAGAAATTTACCCTATTCTATGTCTCCCTTTCTCCTCACAATATATTCCTCTCTCACCTCTTAATTTTATTTTTTAGATATCATCCCTTCATATTCAACTCACCCTATGCCCTCTATGCATATATATATATATATATATATATACAGACACAGACATATACATACACAAATATACATATATACACACCTATACATATATGCATACACATATACATACATATATACATATATATATACACATACATACACACACATAGACACACAGACACACAAACACACACACATACACACACATATTGTTTCAGAGTAGAGAGTGCTGTGTCCCAAATTTCTGGGATTTTGTCCAGTGGTTGTCATAGCTACTTGTAGGCACCTGCCTCAGAACTAAGAGGAGGACTACCTCTTCACAGCTCCCACAAGCTCCACCAATGCCAGCATTCCTCACCCCAGGACTGCTGCCCAAGACTGTGACCCAGATCCAGGCAGGTCAAACAAGAGATTCCTGCCTTAACACCAGCAAAGAGAGTCCTCAATTACCCTCTGGGCAGTAGCTTTGTTCCCCCATCATCTGTGGGCCTAGACCTTCGGAAGCAGCTGTCCTGCTGCCACAGCTGCCATTGTCTCCACTGCTCCAGGGACAAGGGCTGGACCACCCTCTTCTCTCAGCTAGGCCCAAAAGAGTTTCCCCACTGACCTTTTTCTTTCTCTTTGGTGTTTATGGGTTGAGAAGTCTGGAAACCACCACAACAGCCAGTGATTCAGTCCTCTGAGGTCTCCTATGACCTGTCTGTGCCACTGATCTATGAGGGCGTGACCCATGCTGGACTTTGGTCCACTCCTAATCCAGTGTGATAGACCCTTCCTTTCAGCTTGCCAGGCTGACTTTAGCTGGAGATGTATTTCACTCTGTCATTTTGTGGGTTCTATAGGTCTAAAATTTGTTTAGAGTAATTTTTTTACAGGTTTTGGGGATTGTGGGAGTGTGAGCTCAAGTAAGTTTCTGCTTTTATTCTGCCATCTTGGCTCCACCCACCCCATAGGTGCATCTGATAAGACTACAAATTGCTTTTGGATACTCACACTCTCCCTACTGGGTGATAAATGTTCCCTACTGAAGAACTAATAAGATTGGAGAAGTTTTGAAAGATTGGAGGTGGGGACAAAGAAGGTAACAGTCTTATTAAGGATTTCATTATAACCCTACAGTCTTTTGTAC
Organism: Pseudocheirus occidentalis; assembly: GCA_028646575.1. Classification (NCBI taxonomy): domain Eukaryota; kingdom Metazoa; phylum Chordata; class Mammalia; order Diprotodontia; family Pseudocheiridae; genus Pseudocheirus; species Pseudocheirus occidentalis. Next base: position 501 of record JAQQSW010020957.1, on the reverse strand, counting down.
TTACTATTTCTCTGAGTCAATCTCTTCTTTTTTTTTTTTTTTTGCTTTTTGGAGGGCAGTTGGGGTTAAGTGACTTGCCCAAGGTCACACAGCTAGTTTTTTGTGTTAAGTGTCTGAGGCCGGATTTGAACTCAGGTGCTCCTGATTCCAGGGCCGGTCCTCTATTCACTGCGCCACCTAGCCGCCCCGAGTCAATCTCTTCTAAAGTAAAGTAAAGAATGAAGGCAATTATTCAAGCATTAAGAGTCAGTGTTACATAGTGAATAATGGGCTTGGCTTGGAGTTAGGAAAACCTGGGTTCTTATCCTGCCTCTCACATGTAATAGCTGTGGAATATGGACATGTCATTTAAATTCTATGTGCATCATTCAAACCCCCTAGACTCCTTTAGGTCATGATCTATATTGATTGAAGCAATTCCTATTTTGATGAAATCATAGTTCCTTTGTGCATATCTGCATGCAATTAAAATACTAATTCTCTTTTAATTAAAATTTTTTT